>LTDI01000127.1:0-139889 GCA_001654545.1 Fusarium agapanthi | reverse complement strand
CCCCATACCCCATACTCCGCACGTGCGCCTCCCCCAACCGCCCGGAGCCACCCCGCAATCTTTAAGCCATAATAGAATTAGTGGTGAATGACGGGCCATCTTTCGGGCTTGTGATATGTTTCATGGCTGCTCGTCAACCCTTGACTGATAGGAGGCTTAGTAACAGCCCGCTTTCGATGTCTCGGGAAACAGCCTGATATCATCCAGGCAGCCTTTTATATCATCAAAGTTACATCTACTTCTCTACAAATTCACTGTCCCATCAAGATCTAACTTGAGCCCTTCTACCTCCAAGCAACAGATTTTGGACTATCAACATGAAGTTTCAACTATCGCTTGTCTTGTTCACTGCTGTTGCATCATGCAACGCGAAAGTCTTCGATAGACAGGCACTCTCATACGCTCCGATCCCAGAGGATATCTACCAACCTCCAACCAAGTCGGGAGAAACTACATTGCTGGACTTGATCAAGTCCCGCGAGGATTTGTCCGAGCTTTCCAAACTTGTTGAGGCGACGCCAGGTTGGTGACTTCAAACTTTTATCCGCCACTGTTTTGAAGCTGACTCGAGACAGGTTTTGCCCAAGCATTTAGTACAAGCGCTGACTGGCAATACACATTCATCGCGCCGTCCAACGAAGCGTTCAATAATACAGGTGAATACTACAAGACTTTTGCTAGTACACCCAAGGGACGATGGTGGTCTGGACAGATGCTTCAACATCACTACATCCCCAACTCGCGACTATACACGGCCAACTTCACCACGGAAAAGACTCGGTTTCAGCTTGGGTCTTACCTTTATGCATCGGGTCAGATCAAAGGCGGAGATCTTGTGCTCAACAATGTGGCGACCATCGTTGAAGGCAACATCCCTGTGACCAATGTAAGTGTCAGGAAAGATAGAATACTAGGCTGAGGATGATTGGAGACTAATGATGACAGGGTATTGTACACATCAGCGATCGCATTCTAGCTCCTGATGCCATGATCTACGAGGCTGACATTGGAACAACTAAGCAAGGCTTCATCCCTGGTTCTTGCTCTAACCCCAATCTACCTTATTGCTGAGCATGAAGGCATTGAGAGTATCTAGCTATAGTACCCCATATATAGATATTCTAAGAATCCATGGTATTATCATCCTATAACTATCAGCAACGAATCTGGCATTCTTGCCAGAACGTATCCATCCTTTGCTTCATGACATGTTCACACCAGATAAACTTCTTCAACCCCATCTCCACTAGCTCCCAGTCCTGGCCATAGCCAGTTGAGTAGAAGCACCGATATCGTTCCACCAACGCTGCCGCTTGTTCCTTATGGAAATCGTTCTTTGTGAGACCACCAGCCATATATAGCAACCAGAATGTGATGTCCGGCGCATGCTTCCACGGCGACATCTTTCTTGTGAAGTCTGTCATACAATCAAGGATCCCGGTAACACACTTCTCAGACGCAAAGTATCCTCCCCAAACACCTTCAGAAAGTCGATATGTACAGAGATAAGCTGCGAAGAGACACGCTCTATAAACCAGGTCTTCTTCGCTCTGAGAGCCATCTCTTCCTGTTCCACTAAGAAGGTCCACAAGTCGAATCTGCAAGTTGGCTTGGCTATTGCATAATGGGTAACCCTCGTCATCCAAGTCCTCCATCAACGACATTGGGTTAATTGAAGTCCTCTTGTTGACATTGTCGACGAAGCTGATTGACGCTCCTACCCCTCTGCGCATTGTGTCCACGACGCAGCATAACGCGTTGAGATCCTCAAATACCGCAAATACAGCAGCAGGCCACCCGTGGGTGTGCGGTATAAATCCTTGTAACAAAACAAAGTAGCTACGGTACGTCTCATCCTCCCGCAAGCGGGTAGATATCCCGCGATTGTCAAACTGTAAGAGCCGGAGTGCACCAGTTGCCAGTGAGCAGATTATGTCCTGCCAGAGCAGAGCTCTCTGGACCTGAGTAGCATGCACGATGCTATACTCACTGATCAAGATGTTATGTTGGGAGATTATAGTTTGGAGGCCATGAATATGTGTAGCAGCGCAGGCATGACCTGGATATGTATCGCGGACTCGGTATTCATAGCTAATCAACATAAGAATGGCCGTTATGGTATGCAGTATTGTCGAGTCACCGCCAAAATGCGATAAGTCTCGATTGAGAGACTGAAGAACCTGACTGCGGTGGTGCATCGTTTCGTAGTTAGGGTGATAGTTATTGGCTGCTAGAGCTAGAAGAAGGGATAGAGCATGGAATAAAGACTTGTGGCTCAATAATGGCACCAAACCATCCTTATTGCCTAGGCCTTGAAGCAAAACACACTGCGTCTGTTGATCGATTCGAAACAGTGGTTCCCCAGCGGTCTTGGCTAATGCTATGGGTCATAGATTAGCAGGTGAGCTTGGCGCGAGGCTTGTTAAGATCTTAGGCCCTACGGTGTCTCAAAAGCTGTCGTAATCGTTCAGGACTCTCGCATAAAGTGTCGAACGGGTCGAGGAGATTGGGGGAAACTCGAGACAAAGAATTGGCGCACGTGCTGTTCAGCCAAGTAAGTGGAGCTGACACAATATTAGCAATCCCAACAGTAGCAGCACCCTTCATTTGCACATCAGATATCTTGAGATTTATGTTCCCATGGGGGTCGTGTATTTGGTCTCCCCTTTGACTGGTGTTTTGGCGACGAATGTCACCCTGTTGAGTTGCTCGTTGATGCTGACAGTGACAGTCTCGATCGCGGTCGGGATGTGAGAAGTAGATGAACCCCGACATGATTTCAAATCGAGATACATTCAGCTTGCCTTGCTACCTAGATAAGGCGTGGATTTGATTGGAAGTGATGAGAATGAATGAGAGAGCAAGATTGCAGTGGTTTGGTTGACTAAATGCCGGGCTAAATCCGGCTCCGCTCATAGCCGGATGTGCGGGTAAGCTCAGCTGATAAATTTGACCTACTTTGGCATGCCAATTTGCCATTGTCAATATGGGCTTGCCGGAATACTTACAGCCTGTTATACAAACCAGGCGGTTTTATACGGACTTTTTCTGGATTAAGTATGCCGATGATGATGCCTATAGTTGTGATAAGGCGAAGGTTAATTTCCCCGTTGGGCCCGAATTTGGTCTGTTAGTAGAGGTTGATAACTACATCTCCACCATTCAACTTCATTTCAACTCTCAAGACAAGAAGCACGCACTTTCTCGGCCACGGCGATAACACCCACTGGCAACTTTACATGCTACGGTGGTCAGAGCTAGAAGCCATTTGCTAAGCAGTTTCAATCACTGACCCTAAGTATTCGCATCCTGAGCTGTCGCCACTCATCCCAGCCCGCTTTGCGCTACTTTAGAGAATGCACTGAAAATGCAATTTGGCAGCAACCACAGTGCTAGCCCTACCAAATTAGGCAGCCCGGCATTGTATGTTCCGAAAAGGCGGTCCGAGCCTTCGTAAGATTTCCCCATATTCCGTTAGATCTCGTATAACTTACAGCGTACAAGCTGTAGGCAAGCCAGGGTTCATGGACTGATAGCAAAAGATCTTTCAGCTCAGCGTAGCAATTTCTCAATACAGCGAAGGCCGCTGATTTTAAGGTACTGCACGGAGTAGCATCGCATTAAATAAAGGCCGCTGATGTCAGCTTGGTAATCGGGAATCTGGATCAAATGGGGCAAGGCATATGCAGAACGTGGATAATTTTCTGTGCTGACGGTCCAGCCATTATTGGTTTATGATTGAAGTGTTTGCGAACACATACATTCTCGCGGTATATAAATACATACTGTCTTTGTCTGTAGAAATGAAAACAACCGACCAAACCAGACAACTCGTCAATCACCATGAAGATCACCGCCTTCCTTATTTCTGCTCTCGCTGGCGCCGTCGCTGCTCGCGATAGCGTTTACCTCGTAAACTCCTACAAGGGCAATGAGATTTCCAGCGGCATAGCATATTACGCCGATGGCCATTCCGCAACCGGAGGATCTCGTCCTGATGACTATGTTGACGTTGTCCATGGAAGCAACATCATCTGGGAAGGTCAAACAGTAAAGGGTAGGTTTTCTCGAGTTTATAAGCTGTCTTGAGAAGAAATTAACTGGATTCAGGCACATTCGGAAGTGGTGTATCCTTCACATCAAACATCTTTGCGGATGCAGGCGGAAAGCAGGGAAATGCTTGGGCTGGTACGGGAACGAACGGGTTTCACACGTATAACTGCTACAAGGGCACTAACCCAGGGGGCAAACCTTGGGTATTGTATACTGTGGATGGCTGGACTGTCAACGTTATCTACTTCTGCAATCCCTTCAATTGAAGAGTGATGGTTGGAGGTGTAGCAAAGGCCAGACCGCTCATTTCATTGCTTACCAGTACCTTTGCCGACCAAAAGTATCATAGCCATGCTACAGTAGTACAGTCTGGATTAAGAAGCAGTAATCGATTATAGTTTCTTGCCCTCTAAGCGGTCCATGTTTAACTACTGAGCTAAAATTGTCACTTTGACTCTTCTAAATCCCTTTTCCATAACTTGACAGGCATAGGCCCCAGGATGTGGTTCATCGTCTCCTCTCTCTCCAGTTCGAAGCCTGCTGGTAGAGCGAACTCATACCGGTGAACTATTGAAGCGATTCAAACAGCCTGCTCAAGATAAGAAATATTACGCCCAATGCAACCTAGAGCACCAGCTGAGAAAGTAATAAAGTGAGACTGCAGTTCCTTGCCCTTTTCGCCCAAGAATCGTTCCGGAATGAACTTTTCTGCCTCGGGATAAATGGTCTCGTCGCGATGTGCCACAAGAGCAGAGACGCCAACAGATGTGTTTCCCGGAATGTACTGGCCCATAATCGTCAGGCCTTCAGGAGAGCTCTGACGACCGAGACTCTGTGGTGTCGGCGGCCAGAGGCGAAGTGACTCATCGAGACAGGCGCGAAAATAGGGTAGGTGCTTGACCTTTTCGTAGGGGGCAACAACCTCATCGGGCTCTAGGACAGAGTAAAGTTCGTGTCGCAGGAGTTCAATTATTCTAGGGTTGAGGATCAACTGATAAACAACGTTGGCTAAGGCAATAGCTGTCGTGACGCTCCCGGCATTCATCATGATGTTGATTTCAGTAACAATCTCGCCCCATTCAAGGTCATGTGAGTTCCCGTTCTTGTCCTCCATAAGCGCTTGGAAGAAGTCGTCGATCTTTTCTCCCTTCTGATATCGATCCAATCGGATCTGAGCTCGTCGCAATACAATCTCATCCCAGCCGCCCTTGGCCGACTCTGCCATCTTTCGATATAAAGGGATGATATTGGAAATCTTGTTGAGCAACTTGTAATGGTCGTAGGTCCAAAGAAGATATGACTGCTTGCGTGCAGTGGGATAAAGGCATTCGCGTAGATTGGTTTTGTAGACAGTACCGCATGTCTGCTGGGCTTCCACAAGATCGTGACCTTGATCAAGAAGACCAAGCTTCTCCGAAAGGCCAATGTCGGCGATTGCATCAAGGGAGAAAAGGTTGTACCAGGCCCGAAAGTCTAGATTGACGTCCTGGGGGTCGGGAAACCTCACCCCCTTGGACAAAGGAGCCGTGCAGACCTTGCCAAAATGGTCCATCATTCGCTGCACCTTATCCGCCACCTTGTATTCCCAATTCTCGAGGTTTTTTAGTGCGTAAGCAGATGACAGGACCTTTCGCTTTCGGGCATGGTCGTGTTTATCTACAACATCGGCCAGGTTAAAATGGGTTCCGGCTCCCACGATGTATGATTTGTCGTTTGTACAGGGAGTTCCATGACCATAAATATCTTTGATGGCTTGGCCGCCGGCGAAGGACAACGAGTTTGGCCCCATTCTGATGATGGGCTTCGTCTTGTGTAATTTGGCAAGATGGGTCGATCGTGCGCCCCCGTGGGCGAGTATCATGAAGGGAAGGTTAGACATGCCGGAGAATGGGGACATATTAGGGAAGCGTCGAAGACCTAGACATAGTCAGTATGACAGTTTTCTTTTTAGACAAAATGTCTTACCCTTAGAGTCCTTTAGGTACACAATGAAAGGGTAGATAATGAAGTAGAAGATTACCGCAAAGCCCACTGCAGCTGCATAGGGAGCTGAGCCCAAGTAGGCAATATGACTTTTTCATACATTGCAGTTTCTCTAGGGTAAACAAATTAGTCTTTACCAAATGCAATCGTGATCAAGAGTTTGCCACATTTGGCGACTTTCTCCGCTCCCAGCAAGTTTAACCCACATGCTTTTACCCCGCGATCTCTGAACATTCCCTTGCCAGTTCAGAAAGGGGACGAGGACCTAGATGTCAGCAGGAACCTAAATCTGAGATGGTGGGCCAGACTCGCTTCTCGAGCCTCGATCTCTTTTGGGAAATCCGGGGCAAATTTCCTCATCACGCTGGTTATATCCACCAGCTCCCCTGGCAGTACCAATCACAGCGCGGGGGGCAATTGCCTGTTTCAGACACACCACCTTGCACTACAAATTGAGCTATTTTGCAGAGGCCATATAAGGCAAGTTACTCCATTTGTACAGTATTAGGGTTTTCAGAGGGCAGACCTTACCTGATGTAATTGTCCTATAGTAAAAGTAATAATCCCAACCTATAACCAACCTCTACTACTTAATTAAGAAATGTTATTAGTTATTGTGTACTGACTTTAGAAAGTAAGGTTAATACCTTAGCTGCTTAAGTCTCTTCCTTACTTCGAATATGTCTTAATATGCTCTGTTTGAGATACTTAACTATAGTGAAAAGAACACGTAAATCAATAACAAGTAGTAAACAATAATGATCCATATCACTGAGGCATATTACTGTGATAAGGTTGTGGGAGGTCAAAAGAGGCTTCAGCTCCCAGCACATAAAGGTAAAGAACACCAATAAACACATACGGGCAATAATACTCATCGCCCTCACTATCGCCAAAGATCTATAATGCTACAGACGTCTTGGATACTGTACCTCGGGTAAGGAAAGACAAGTGGGGGATCCAGTTGTTTGAATTGGTGCTTCAGCCTTCTCAGATACCCGAGTGTCATCATGCTGCACTGAACGTCTTTCGCATGGGGACACCCCTCTTCAACGAGGAGCAGGCGTCCCAGCTGGTTTATCCTTTTATGAAGTCTGTTGATGTTGTTTTGCTGCAGTTTATCAAGCTTCTCTAGTCTTGTTGTTAGAGGAACGCTGATACACATATGGGAGGGGGTTGACTTACCGAGGAACCCCTGAAGAGGGAGGCCATTCAGCTGAACGGTCTCTGGGCCTTGATAAACCGGTATGACCAGCCTTGCCATTGAGAAGAATATTTCGCTCAGAGTAAACACCCACGAGACATTAAAAAACATCAGGGATCTGCTATCCAACCCTTTTACGGCCTTGTGGTCGTCAAGGTTGGATAACCAAACCATGGATGCCATAGAGAGTACCTCTTCACACTCCATGTAGTCCGCTATAACCGCGACCTTGACAAAGAGCTCAAGATCTATTTAAACGGGCACATGTTGGTGCTGTCCGTGAACAGCGCTGACGATGATGCCCAGCGCTACTGCGTCCCAACCATAGTCTGATGCTTCAAGGACGGATCCGACTGCCGGCCGCAAAAGCCTAGGGCCGCAAAAGAACTTGAGTTGGTCTTTTTGTACCTTGATCTCTAATCGGAAGCCCTTCTTTTCGCTCTCTCTCGGGTCCTCTTTGCCGAAGAAAATGCGATTCCAACCGCTTACACATCCTACTTCGCCGTCTTCTGATACAGGATAGGGTTCTGACTCTACCTCTGGCTCCGCCACAGATCGAGACACTTCAGAGCCAGATGTAAGTTCACCTGAAACATCATCTTCGTTCTTGATGTTATTCTCCTCAGCTGTTTGGTCTTCATCGTCGCCGACTTCCGATGGTGGGCGGGGAATTGTGTTGACGATGGGGATGATTTGTCTCGCGTTTGAAGTTTCTAGCACGATCTCGAAGTTACCGGAAAATAACAGGTCGTACTGAATAACCTTCATAGCGAACAGATTTGGCTCTTTGAATGGGAGAAATTGCGGTAAGGGGAAGAGGAGGGGAATGGAGGGCATGAAATACTGGGTGATATGAGATGAGAAAAAGACGGTTTCCTTGATGCCCTTAAGTAACATGTATCACAAGACTTAAATTATGAAAATATCAATCAAATTGTACAGTACAAGTATGTCAGGGCGAGAAACTCCGATAACATGCTTGAACCCGAAAACAAGGCTGCCAACAAACAACGTATATGCATAGCTGAAACAACCGCGCTGTTTGGCTCTTGTACCACACGCAATGACCCAATCAATAATTCATCATTATTCGCGGGAGAGTAAGTGAGACCTGCATATATCTGGTCGATCGCGGGTAATGGCACTACGCAACTTCAGCACGAGAATCATGTTTGACGCAGACGGAAGAGAAAAGATGATAGAACTTTGTGTTGAAAGTGATCAAACGAAATTTATAATAACAAAACACCGCCTACAAACCAGTAACCTTGATCGTAGAAGCCACACTCGGCACCCCATTCTTATCCATGACAAACAACATCCAATATCCCGGCAGCGCAACACCAAGATCACTAGGCACCTGGAACGAGTACGAATTCTTCCCCGCGTTAGCCAACGTCAACGGAATACGCCGTTGATCAGTGTTAACAGTGTGCGTAGCCGTTCC
Organism: Fusarium agapanthi; assembly: GCA_001654545.1. Taxonomy (NCBI): domain Eukaryota; kingdom Fungi; phylum Ascomycota; class Sordariomycetes; order Hypocreales; family Nectriaceae; genus Fusarium; species Fusarium agapanthi. The sequence goes on along the minus strand of LTDI01000127.1, from coordinate 131,202 downwards.
GTACCGCACCAGAGATGCCTGCACGATAGCTCCGCCCGTTTGAACAGTGACTGTTCCTCCAACCTTGACAGAAGACACAGACACGGAAGTGATCTTGGGGCGTGTGGCTAACTTGCCCTTTGAGTCGTAGAGATAGGGGGGAGTGTAGAGCTGAGCGTCGAAGTGGTTGGTGTCACATCCGCCGCAGAGACCGCCGCCGCCGTTGAAGACTCGTCCGTCGGGGAGGAGGAGGGCGATGCTGTGATATACCCTTACGATGTTGTTGGGCTTCATGAGCTCAAAGCCGTCTTTGTCTGGATAGTACATCTCGGGTTGCAGTTGGGGCGTTGAGTCTTCAAACGGGATGGCGTATTGCTGACCGCCCGTGATGAAGACGTTGCCGTTGGGTAGAACAACAGAACTATGGAAGACACGAGGGAAGAAGAGACCCTCGCTGGCGTAAGCAACAGAAGCGTTTGTACCAGGATTTCCGACAGTGATGATGTGAGCATCAGTAGTAGCATCCGAGTCTTGATAATTCGGAGTTCCACCATGAGTCAGGATCTTGCCCTTGACGGCGTCAAACATGATGGCGTTACCACACATAGCATCAGGCGCAACACCACGATCAGAGGCCCTCTGCCCCGCAGTCTTGACATCCCCATTCTTCTTCTCAGTGTAGTACCAGTTCATATTCTTACTCGGCCCAGCCTGGAACACAGTACCGCTCTTCCAACCAAACAGCCAAGCGTGGTTATCAGAGCGGAACAAGCCCTGTGCATCATCCGTGAGCATCTTCTGGACATAAGCTTTATTAAGCAGCGTCCAGGTCTTCTTCTTCGGATCGTACACCTCGCCGTTCTTGAAGGACGAGCCGCCGCTCCAGGATCCTCCGATAGTGAAGACTTTGCCCGTGGAGGTCGTGGCGGAGGATTGATACCCGCGTGCGACTTGCATGTTGGGGCCGGATACCCACGCTTGCTGGACGGGATCGAAGAGGCTTGTGCGCTCGGCGTTGTTGCCGCCCGTGACGACGAGTTGGCCGTTTCCGTCGAGGGAAATGCCTGGACAGAACATGTCGTGGTTTGTCTCCGTGACTTGGCGCTCTGCGACTTGGCCTGTTGCTGGGTCCCATGTTGAAGTGAGGGTCAAGCCGCCGGGACCACCGGACATGGTGTCTCTAGCCCAGGATGACCAAACGAGGACTTTGCCCGTGTTGGGATCAACGGTTCCGGCGACGGGGATGATGGGGAAGTTGATGGTAGGACCCCAAGCGCCCTGGGATGCTTGAGGGGGGATGTAGTCGTTTGCTTGGAAGACATTGAGTTCAGCAATGCTTGTCCAAGGATTGCCATTTGCCTCAGTGAGGGCAACGAGCTTGACAAACCGTGCAGGCTGTGTATCGAAGTTGGCATACTTGACAGTCCCGTCACTATACCAACTGCCATACGCCACAGCCGAACCCCAAGTCTTTCCATCCTTGCTCAAGAAGACCTGATGCTGCGCAATATACCCATTCTGCGAGCCATCCTGTCTCGGCAGCATAGAGATTCCATTGACGTTATAGCTCTTCTTCATATCAACAGTGATACTATGCGGCGGCGCAGGCTCACTGCCCTCCCACTGGGTATGCCACATGGTATCGACGTTCCCATCGATAGCATTCTTGCAGTCATCCTCCTCGTGAACGCTATCACACGTCACTGACCACTTCTTGCGGTCGATCACGGCGCTGTTGAAGGGCGCGGCTGCACGGAGACTCAGTATATTTTCACTTTCGCCTCTCTTGAGGAGGGAGGAAGAGGAGGAAAGGGGACGGACCTTTTTTGTGTCGAGTTGGGGACGGGGCTTCACCCGTGAGCTGAACTTGTTGTTGACGGTGCTGGCTTTGGGGGGGATGGCTTGGATGTAGCCCTTGTTGAGCTTGGGGACGTCGAAGGAGGGATTGTAACCTGGGCCGTTTTTGCCGCCGCCTTTGGTGCTGTCTGCATCAAAGGTTTTGCCGGATTGATGAGTGATGAAGGATTTCTTTGAGGCCTTGGACTTGGACTTGGAGTTGTTCTTTGAGCTCTTCTTGGAGTTGGTTTTGGAGTCCTCGGCTTTGGCTCGTGACTTGCCAGCATCGTCATCGCCAGTGTGCTTCCCAGAACTTCCCTTCTTGGAAACTGCAGTAGCAGTTGGTGATGCTGATGATCGAGTCTTGGAGTCATCAACTCTGGTGCGAGACTTGGTAGCATCATCATCTTCGTTATGTCTTCCACCGGCATCTTTGCCCTTCCCCTTTCCTTTTCCCTTGCCATCATCCGTAGGCGAGCTTGTAGGGGCTGCTGTGCTTGTAGCAGTAACAGACACTGAATCTGTTGCACTGCTGGAAGTTGTCTTTGGTGAATCCTCAGGCTTCTTGCGAGACTTTGTGGCATGGTCATCGCCGCTGTGTCGTCCCTTGTCATCTTTTCCCTTGCCCTTTTGCTTGTGTCCGCCAGAGCTGGAGTCATCGTCTCCTCCGTGCTTGGCTACACTCGCAGTATCCTTCGACTTTGACTTGGCCTTGGGAGCAACTTCTGGCTTGTCGACAGGAGCTGGGCCGAAGCGGACATAAGTGGGTTGCATGAATGGCTCGGCATACACCACCTGTTGAACATCGTCTGAAGAGCCTGAGGGCGTGTCATCAGATGGACTTGATGTAATAGCATCAGATGGCTCCGTGGGCGTATAATCAGAATCATCGGTAGACTCATCATCAGAGCCATAAGTCTGCTCAATTCGCTCAACTCTTCGCGACAAAACAGAAGCAGGAAATCCACTCTTTGGCTTTGCATTTCCAAATACAGGGAGTACAGAATTCAAATTTGTCTTTGATCCTGCCGCAGTCTTTGAAGTATCCGTTGTGTCATCTGAGTCAGGTCGAGGAAGTGCATAGCCACCCTTGGGGGCCGAGAAGACGGGTAGTACCACAGCATCAGCAACGCCCAGGCATAGCGTCAAGGCATAAACAACCTTCATATTGTGTGATGGTTAAAAAAAGGAGTGAATAAGTTGGTGACAATGCTTTGTCTAGGTGGAATCTTGTCAAGGGGGGAAACAAAGAGCAGAACAGGAAAACTTACACGACATTGACAAAACATTTTATAAAAGAAGTCTCACGTACGAGGGTAAAGTGTATTAGTGAAGCTATACTAAATGCAGGGACATATAGAACCGTCGGGACCTTGCAGGAGGCTAAACCTTTCCAAGAACGTGGTGGTTCCAGGAACCCGGAGGAATGTAAGATACCCCATTTTCACGGCCTGGACCATTGCATATCATTCCTATCATAGAACAACTTAGACCAAGATCGGCAAGGGTCTCGGGCAAGGAAAGCTTAACTATATGCTTGAGATCCCATGTTATTTAATTGTTTTAGCTTTATCCATGTTCTCGGTCTCGATTTTCATGGCTCTACCCAAATACTCCAACGCTTTTGTATAGTTCATTGTTTAGAGCTTCTAGACGCCAGGTCAGCCGCCAGACTTGATTACTCAAGCTTGAAGTGGTCTTAGTTGCATTCTTGAGTATTGGGCTTTGACAAATGGAATGAGGTGGACAACTCTGTCGTGAAGGATCCAAACCGCTGGTAAGCGATCTACGAAATATCCCGCCTCTTCTATACTATTTTATCCAACGATGATCGTTTCCAAGGACCATCGTTATTTTATTCCCATTTTAGTATGCAGGGTCCAACGGCGATACCGAATAACTGGTCTGATGGGCGATGGCTTCATGCGTTCCTGATGTTTGGGGAACAGGTGGAAAGCTTGAATGCCGGCTGCCGAATGCGCACATCTTGTCTAAAAATCCCGTTTTCGTGTCAGATTTATATCTTTAAGTCTGCAATTCTCTCTCAGCTATTGGGTGCTCAAGGTCCGTGATGTGCTGTTGAGTCACATGGACATGCAACCATCACTTGTCTTGCTATCCAGAACCACAGCTCCATGTTCTTTTTCAGAGCTTGAGCTCTAGACAAGTAATTAATTCAACTAGAAGCAGCTTCTAACTTGGTAGCTTCGCTAACGACTCCTTCTGAGTGGACAACATGGTCGAACAAAGGCATTAGACGGCTACTAGATCCCATAAGCAGATGACGGGTTCCCCTTTAGCCCCGGGACTAGCCATCGGCTAACTAGCATGCCTTCATGAACTTGACAGCTCCTATTCCTAATCCGATGGAGTGAGCGTCTGAGCGTTGGTAAGGCCAAAACTGGGCTTGGTACCAGGCTGCTGGTTTGAGAGCTACAGAGTATAACATAGCGAGAACGCGCGCGCGCTCCGGGTAACCCAGTCCAGGTGAATGGGACGTGTATGGGGGCTTAACGCAATGGTAGCCACGAGGCGTTTTTAAACTATAGCAGAAGGAGAGGGAGATATTGTTGAGAGTCATGCTTGAGGGTTCAGCTTCTCTTCAACGAATCGTGAAAGCCACTGGGTGATTATTGGCAGTGTTCGTCGAATAGTCCTGCTTGTAGGAAGCCTTAACGAAAGACAATACATTATTATAGCATTCCAAGCTTTGGTTACCTTTCTACGGTTAATATGGTGTTCTTGGAGAGTCACTGAGAGTTTCTTCTATTGCTGTTTTCACGATCAGTCTCTTCTGGGGTAAAGTACGACCGTGTCATTTCTGGAGCACCAAACCCCAAGACACTTGCCTTTCACGTCCTTCAAAATACATTTCCAGTATCGAGACATATCTACTCTACTTTGGCTGAACCTAGTGTGAGCTCTTCAGGTCAGCCTCCTTTCCTACTGACTCGCCATCAACTCTGGCATAAGGCTGTAAGCCGCAAACTTCCACGCCATCATCGTCCTTCTGGCCAATGATCTTATAAATCACACATCACCTCGAGTAACTAAGCTGGTATGTATCTTGATATGTGGGAACACATTCGGATCTTTCATTAAACCCCGAAGCTAGCATCAATCTCTCCATAGTCTATCTCGCCAAGAGTCGCCAAACTCCACCAACAGTCCTACCATATCCTACTCATCTCAGATACCGTATATCCCTTCACGGCTTGGGGCCTAGTCAATGCCATCAGGGCACTCGCACTTATTATGCTCACACTCACAAATCTCCTCGTCCGTATCCTCTCGCGCACTCTTATCCTCATCCTCGTCCTCCCACTCCTCATCGCTAGAAACCTCCAACCCCTGTTCACTCATGATATCCTTCGTCTGCGTAGCCGCCATCCTGCAGTCATCATCGACTTCATACCTGTACCCATACATATACGTGAACTCCTTGGCATCACTCCACGGCTTATCACGTGTATGGTAGACGATGCTGCTGAAAGCCATGTAATCATCCTCAAACCATTCCCGGTCCCTGGTGATGCTAGGATGAACAATTAGCAGCTACTTACCCTATTCCTCACTGGATCAAGCTTACTGAACATTTGACTCGGGTGAATATACCCAAGAGGAACACAGTTTATCATTTCCATGTGTTCGTTTCCGATGACATGACTGGAAACGTTTAATGCGGTCATAATGGTCTATGTTGATTGATGTGATGAGTACAAAATCGGAAAATTCAGGGCGTGGAGAGTGAGTGAGATCAGCCGCAGGACGCAAAAGAACTCGAGGGCAAGAAACTCGAGACTAAAAAAGAGGATTTAAATACGCTCAGCAAAGAGTCCACTAAACTTGGCCTAGATTTACCTAAATACATTTATCAATTCAGGTCAAATGGAAGTCCCCGAGGGTCAGGATGTACAGAGAGTACAGTATTTTGCCAATCATGGCGCTAATGCACAGTATCACTATGAGACAACTTATGTCATGGCACAAGGCAAAGCGAAAGGTATGACGCGCATAAACATTGGGAAGCAAGCTTATTCCACGCAAAATAAGTCATGATCGATCAATATATGTAATAATGTCAAATATACAATAGTTCAACTCCTCGCGCCAAAGGGTATCAGCGTTGCCATGCCATGCCAAGTCACTTGGGCGCCAAACCACAATATATATATCATGTCCATCCAAATATCGCTCGCTATAATATGTAGATGTTCCAAAATTGCGTATGCAAACGGTATAAATGTCATGTAGATCTTTGCATCATTTGCTTGAAGAATCACCGCCTTTCAGTAGTCCAACCTGTCTGTCATGTTCACTTCTCAACTGCTTTTCCCCAGTCGGCACAAGAGTCTTCTCTTCAAGCCCCGCGTCAAACGCGGGATCGCCGGCGCGGAACTTTTCGCGAATGCCTTCTATGCCTGTCGGAGCTAGTGGTAACGGTGACTCGGAAGCTCGGATGGCGTCTTCTGGCCAAAGAATTCGGTTCGCTTCCTCGACTGTGAGAGGAGGCTCGTCGATTGTGGTTGGAGGCGGTGGTGTGGTTGGAGGCGGTGGTGGGTCAAATACGGCCTGCCGAGGGGTCGTCGGAGATCCGATGCCGGTGGATCTTGATGTGGGTGTCCCGGTCCGGGCCCATGGTGTCCGTGCGGGGCTATCCGGGATCCGCACAGGGTCTGACGAACCCTGGTAATCACGGCCCCGGGTGGTTGTGCTGGCAGTAGCAGCTGATCTTGGAAGGGATGGAGTCATTGAAGTTGAGTAAAGACTATCACTGTCCGAGTCGGAGTCTGTGTAGTCTCCTTCTATTTCAACAACACTGTGAAGAGTGATGCCGTCTGCAGTATCCGCTGGTGTGCGCTTCAACACTTCCGATTCATCTCTAAGAACCTTCTCTTCGTTGGTGGTAGGGCCGATTGGTATGTGGCTGCGAGTAGCTGTTCGTTTGCGATCCATGCGGAGAATGTTTCTCATTAGATACAGTTCATGCTTCTTGTAGGTCTCGTAGTATGCGCGGTTGATCATGGCTGCTGTGTGAAGATCGTCGATTTCATCCAGCTGACATAAGATACGGAGACGAACAATCTCGGGGAACTCAGTAGCAACGCTGTAGTTCGGATCAGGTGCAGCCATCCGATCAAGGCCTTTGTTGAGCTGGGTTTGAGGTTCTCGTTCTCTGTGCTTCGAGAGTCCCCAGCCATGGCTCGTCCCACTGATATCAAAGAGCGTCAAGCCCAGCACGCTGTTGTAAATATCGCTGACAGCAGAGCGGAACATTGGCCCAGGATCACAAACGCCTCGATGGACGGGTGTTGGCGGCGCGGGAATCCTTCTCAAGGCATCCACGATCTGCGCCAAACTCTTCGACGGTGGCTGTGTCCTGGGTAAGTGAGAAAAAACATCTGGAGCCATAATATGAGGCAGAAGGTTCATCTCGTTGTAAAGTAGCATCAGCCATCCGAGGTTCGTGGCGTCACACCAATGACTGCCCTTGGGACATCTTGGTGAACTCGTCAGCATCGTCGGTGGTAGACTGTCCGAGGAAAAGCTGGCTCGTGTATCCAGTGAAAGCTCTTCCGAATCTTCCAACGTATTGTGTGTTGGTTCCCGCATGTATTCTCGGATAGTACTGACGCAACACTCGTGAATTTGTGCCATCTTTGCGCAACGAACAGCCCAAATTTTATCCTTGATTTTCTGTGGCCAGGGTTTATCTAACAACTCTTTCTCATCCACAAGGTTCAGAATCGTAGTCTTCGACATGCGCGAAAACAGTCGACGGAGTCCAAACGCGTAGCTGATGACCAAGAGCCCATCAGGCATATCATCAGCACCCTTGTGCATCCATTGTGGCAGCCATCGATGTTCAACGATGAGTTCTAGAGGGGAAGTACTCTTGTATCGCATGCAACACTCAGCAATAGCAACAAATTGCTCAAACTCGATTTCTCGTGGAACCATTTCGTTATGCATGTGTGCTGCGTGTAATAGAATCTCCAGAGAACCCAGGTGGTTCAACTCAACCTGCGGCATGCGGTAAAGTTTAGCTTCGGAGCCATCCTTGCAGAAATATTTTGATGGGGGTAACGGGAGCAGTGTCGAGATATCGTCATCGTCGTAGAGATGGAGACTACTAGAGTGCCCTGCAAACATGCGCGCAAAGATAGGTGACGTCTCAGCTAGCATGTAAGACGAGACTCGAAAACGTAGTGCTGGATCGCTCTGGGTACATCCAGGCGCATTGTTGGCGAACTCTAGTACAGCATCGCCGCGCTGTGAGATTGCAAATTCTTTGATGGTCCGGTCAGGTGAGATGCCTGACTCCCCTGTTTGCAGAAGCTGTCGAATCTCGTTCAGCTCCTGCTTGATTCTCTCGTAATCGTAAAAGCGCATTTCATACTTTGGAAACTACAATTTGTCAGCTGTTGTCTCTTGCATATCTGACCAGGACCACACACGAATTGGGGATCTGCCGACATGACCCGGGTTACACTGGCATTGCGCATTCGCTGCACAGCCTCCTTTCGAAACCGCTTATTCGTGAACAAGGCTTCCACCTGTTCCGGCGTTGCATCGCGCTCGTTGTTCTTGTAGGTCTCAATTAGACTTGTCCGGCAAGCATCGGCCAGGGACTCGAGGTAGTTCTTCCAGTCGCGCACAGAGGACAGCCAGGCATCAGTCTGATGTATGCTCTTTCCAACGCTCCCAGAGACAACCTCAGCTAAACTTCTTCCGCTGAAAGAACTCCTTGTATCGTAAATCTGGCCAGGACTTTGCGGAGACTCGACGGTTGAGTCACGGCGGGGGAGATCACCACCATTACGAGAACCGCGACCGAGTTCTTCTGTGAGAATATGTCTGCAGAGCGTGGCACATTGCTCCTTGTATTTTGTGAAGTCTTTGTAGGCTGAGTCGACGTGGTTGGGCGTGGTTGGAAAGTTACGAGGCATCCGCTGAAGAATGGTCTGTAGTTGTCGGATATGAGTTTCTTGGCTTTCTAAAGGATTCGTGGAGTGGCTATCTGGAGATCTGAGATGAAGGTCGAGGTCGGAGGTACTTGTTTCGGGGGCATGTTGACTGATTATTTTGATCTATACTAGTTCGTTAGTATGAGTCCTCTGATCATGAATTTGACCAGCATACCCCTCGTCTCGGGATCTTGTTGATCAATGACTTCCATTGTCGGCCTCCTCCGGGCGGAGGGCCATCGCTAGAGGTTCTCGAGACCATATCGACCCTCATGGATAAATTAGATTGTTTGTCACCGGAGGGAACGGAATTACGGAGGGAGCGCATCAGGCCGCGATGAGGAGCGCAGCGTCAATGCCAGCGCCTGACCACAGCATTGTAGTCACAGCGTGGCAAAGAGGTGCCTCGCTGGAGGGTAGCGTGTGGAGGTTTGTGATGTATTCGAGATGCGGGTTAGGTCTCTAGCTGTTTCGTGTATGTAGAGTCCAAGTCGTTGTTGGATCGTCTGTACGGCCGGGGTTGTCGGATCTCGGGTGCGACGTTGGTGGAGGGTTCCAGACGGCTGGAACTGGTATTGCCACGTCCAGACCAAACTCCTCTGGGAAGATTGGGCGCGCGAAGGCGTAGTGAGGAGTCAAGTGAAGGCTGTTTCTGTCGACCGTAACAGCGAGGTCTCGAAAGTCGGTGATTTAGGTCGCCAGTTACTGTCGTCGTCTTGAGATCAGAGTCAATGCAAGGTCAAGGTCGGGACCCGGGGAGTCATTGACAGAAAGTGGAGGGAGGACGCTTGGGTCTTAAAGGTGGGTTTAGGACTCTCCCTCAGCCTCTGCCCTCTGGCTCTGCTCGGACGGAGTCTGGGGTTCTGACGAAGCTGGGGTTGAAAACTGGGGCAATCACAACTTGGTGTCTGGGCCTTTTATTAGCGGGCGCCCATAAACTCTTAGTTTGTCTTGTGCAACAGTGATGAAGAGAGGGGGTCGCAAAACGAATGCGAGTCTATGAGAAGACGGTGAGAAGAGGTAATAAATAAAACGAATGTTGATTTGAGTTGGAGAAGAACTGCTTCATAGGATTGGCACAGTACGGACCGTTCCGATAGAGGCAGATGAATTGAGTTGAGCAACGGTAAGAGGCGCCAGACAGAAGAAAGTATCCATGATACGGTACTTACCTGCAGAGATTACACTGTTAATAACTGATGCAAGTAGCATGATATTTATGGGAATGAAATGCCTGCTTGTTCAGTGGATCTCTATCCCCAGCAAGTTCGTTACTGCATCTGGCGCAAAGAGGTAAGATGCATTGCGGGGGAGGAGTCTCAAAAACTTATACTCTCTCACTCAATCTTATCGCGGTACAGGACTCGTCAGTGGACTATGAGATGAATCCTCTTAATCACCTTATATATCGGCAACTGAGCTGCCTCGAAATACTTCTTTAAGTCCACCAGCTTGTCTCTTGCTATTTATAAACTCGTCATGACCAACTTCTAATACTTCCTTTGATAACAGCATGTGATGGAAACCTAGCTCCACAGCATAGTACGTAGCCCATGGCAAGGGAATTGTCAACCATATCCGCTCAAAGTTTCCGTCACAGAGCAATCACAAGCCAGTGTTATCAATGAATACGATATTCCCTATTTGGATTCTATACCAGCACATCATTTCTGTCCGTGTTAGCTTTTCAGCAGAGCAGGCATCAAAGGCTGCATGCATGAAACATGTACGTACGGTACATGCATCGTATTCCAGGCAACGTTTAACGGTCAGAACCATTAATAGGCGTTGAAAGCATAACAAGCCATTTGACAACTGCCTCACTTATGCGATGATATCATTTCTGTAGCATAATATGCCCGATTTTTATTGTTGGGGGGTCAGATGAGGGTGCCAAAATAAACTCAGTAAAAACTTCCCTAAACTTAGGCCCTAAATTGCCTAAATCTTTTCATCATTTAGGATACAAGTCTGGCTGCTGCATAACAAGCAAGCTCATATTGGCATCCTTCGCAGCCGATGCATTTATTCAGTAGACACCTTTTATTTCTCGGAACCCGATAATGACTATATGTCAATAGATGACTTGCTCTTGTGAGCTGTTGCCGATCCTGCGTGAATTCATAAGGGGACAAAGCTGTGGTCAAAGGCTAATGAACTTTTTATCGACACTGGTAAAGGCCTCAAGGCATTCGAATATTATTCTCAAAGTAACAAGTCATATAAGAAATTGCAATTTATCAACGGTAAAAGTCAATCGATCTCGTTCTCGTTCATAAATCTCATTATCTTCCTCCTCACCCTATACTCACCCACTCACTTCCCCCTCAAGCCTTCTCACCAAACACAAAAACAACTCTATCCCTCCCCTTATCACCCCAACCCTCCTCAACATCCTCAATCCTATACTTCTTCAACCCCTCATCTCCCAATCCCACAAGAACCTTCAACATTCCCTCCGTCTCAACCCCCAGCTCCCTCGGATCCCACGCTCCCGGCCCCGAGCCCCGCACCGTGACATCTCTCCTCCTCAGCCCCATCGCCGAAATATCGCCCATATCACCCGCCATAGACCCAATGTTGATCCACGTAATAGGGTTCTTAGCACTAGCTGTGCTGGGACTCAGCAGGAACGCATTCGGCCACGGGCCGTAGAGGAAATCGAGGACAATGTCTGCGTCTGCTGCGGCGGAGAAGTCTGTGGCGTTGGGTTCTTGAAGAACAACGCTGGCGTCGAGATCGAGCTTTGACAACGCGTCTTTGTTGCGGGCTGCTCCTACGATGGTCGTAGCACCGAGGTGACGAGCTACTTTAATAGCGATCTTTCCGCTGGCGCTGGTGACGCCGTTGATGAAGACCTTGTAAGGTTTGCCCTCCTTTCCAGTCCAATCAACACGCTTCCGCAGCGCCATCCAGCTCGCCATGACGGGATTGACCATAGCAGCTGCAACAACAGGGTCTACGCCCTCGGGAAGCTCAACGATGTTGTGAGTTGGCGCATTGACGATCTCGGCGTAACTGCCCTGCTTTGTACCAAGGAGCGAGAAGTAGACTTTCTTGCCAGTGGATGCATCAATGCCAACGCCGTCGACACCGGGAACGTGGGGGAGTTCAGTAGCAGTGTAGTGTTTTCCCGCTGCGCGCGTGCGGACGAGCTGGTGAAGACCCGCAGCGAGGACTTTGATCTCTGTCTCGTTGTCGTGAACTGGAGCTGCAGGAGGGGGTACTTTGATGGACTTGGGAGGTTGACCCCATTCCGTGACTTCAGCTGAAAACATGCTCATCGTGATAGTGTATCCGTGAATGCGTTAGACTCTTTAATTGTAAGAGAAGAGTGAGATATGAGAGCAAGTGTGGGGAACACAATGACCTTGAAGTGGAATCACACCGACGTCTTTATACTTCAACTTACACACCGGATCTATCAAACGGCAACTAACGGAACCAATGTGTCAGCGCTATTTCAGCCTCTCAAAGACAACCATGGTCCTTAGTAATGAAACCCCTCTATTGATAAGCTCTCGGGAGTCAACAAAATTACCGCGCGAGAAGCTGCAGAATATTGGATAATACATCATGTAATCGTGCTTTGCGTCTCAGATTGACGGAACTTCGGCATCGTCCCCACCGATTTTTGGCGGTTATCTATACGGAACGGAAAGGGCGATAAATCGTAGAGTAGTCCGAGTTATTATCTGATCCGGAGATCATCGCCGCGGAGCTCCGAGTGGAGACCGCGGGGATGGCAAATGCTTCATCATCACTACCCTTTTGATCTGCAGAATATGGGCCAGTCTTCGCAATTCAAGAAATATGCATTAAAACTTTCATTTATCTCTTTTCTGTGCTTCGTTACATCTGCCCATGCTTTTTACTGACAACCATCTAAAAAAAAACCGCTTGACCCTTCTTTGCCCATGCAGCCTGTAAGGATATGAACCGCTGTCCTGCCCCCCCTAAGATGGACTTGTCTTAAATGCAATTGCAGCTGTGTATATAAAACGCCTCCTCCCAACCGGCCATGTGTAGAAAGACGCCAACACCTCTTCGTTTCCATGTGTGCTTGCAACCAACCGACCGACCGACCAGCCAACCAACCAACCATCCACCCATCTTTCACTCTCATCCTTATCTAGCCAGCGGATCCGGCTTTGTTGTCCTTCTGCTCTTCCATGCCGCTCCCCGACGTTGCCAATCTGTATGTCAAGTCCGCAGACCGCTGCGTTATAAATGATATGAGTAACACCGTTGGACATCAATCGTACACTCTTGCTACATATGTCAATATCTGGAAACCATCCAGAATAATCTCCAATGTGTCAGCTTTCCCCCTCATGCTTTTAGGCTTTTTAAGTCATCGTGAATCGTTGATTGCGTGCCAACATTGCAAGTTGCCTTATCCAAAATGACAAACTGCCGGTTAAGATCAAGGTCCTACTTTACAGGCTTATCCCCAAAGAGACTCGTCAAGGGGACTGTCGACATGTCTCGTCGCTTCTCAGATCGAGAATATCGATTAACCGCCCTTTCGTTCCGAGTCGTGCTTGGGAGGCTGCTCGCCATTTCCTTGTTGTCCGTTGTTGTTGGCACCCTTCTTCTTTCCTTTGCCTGCTTTTTGCCAACCACCGTCGGTTTCACTTCTAGCTCCACGAACGTGGCCGTTTTCTCGGACTCCGTTGACCTTTTGAGAACCCGACTTCTGGTTCTTCTGAGATTTTGTACCCTCCTGAGGCTCCTGAGCTCGCTCTTCGGTTTTCTGGCTGGACTTTGGTCCATCTCCTCGTCCTGTTTTAGGACTGTTCTGCTTCTCTGACTTCCAAGGTCCATCCTTTCGAAGGACTGTGGGAGAAGGAGTGCGATTCTCGTAAACTGGTGAAAGATGAGCAAAGTCTTGACCAACTGGTGGTCTGTTGATACGGTTCTCAGCAATGGCAAGATCAAGAGGAGCAATCATGCCATTCTGCTGACGCGACATCAGGCGCTGGCGTGTCGAAGGGGATAACCGAGAGTTTGCGGCCACCATTGGGTCCTGTAAGATATGAGGACTTGCCATGTAGTAAGCGCTCATCATCGCAATACGGTCGCGGAATGATGGATCGTCTGCCGTGGATGGAGCTGCAGCCATCATTGGCGCAGCGGAACTATTGGCCACTACAGGAACTGGGTTGTAGGCACCTTGTTGGTTCATAGCTCCCTCAGGTACAGCCTGCGGCATGATGGGTCCATCAACAGGAAAGCTGGGAACACCATTTGAGCCGTGAATCTGCAAGGGGTTCTCAAGGTTGGTCGACTCATCCGATGTAGTGCTACCTGTTCCCGAAGGTGATTGGCGTGGGCTTTGGGTCACGCTTGTCTTGAGACTAGATCCATTAACAACTAATGGGCGCGAAAGGTTCTTGTTTTGACCCCCAGGGAAAGGTCCCTGTGCCAAAGGTGCCGATGATGCATTAGATGAGAAATTTCGTGCATGGCCTAAAGGTGAAGGCGATCGAGATGTCCTCTTCATTCGGCGGTCGAGAATTGTCTGAGGAAGTTGATCTGTCGAGAGTCGTCGTCGCCCTGGGCTCTGACCGGAGACATCACCAAAACCAAGACCATTCGTCACAGCTTGTGGCTGAGGCTGTTTGCTGGGACTTGGGCTTTCCGACAAGTAAACAGAGTATTTGCCCTCTTCCGATTGTGGGGAGTCCGTGTGTGCCTTGGGAGTCTCGTCGAATTCTGTATCATCAGACATAAAGCTTGGAATTGGGTTGCCGTTGACACCTCGAGAATGGCTTGGGCCATTGTAAGATTGGGCACCGAAATAACCAGGAGCTGCTTGTGCTGTAGATGGAGATCGAGATGCGGGCTGCGAATGTGAACGAAGAGCACTATTGGATCCTTGAACACCTGTTTCATTATTTATACCATTTCGCTGAAGCGGGCGACGAAAGTCTTGGGTAGCTCCCGAGGTACTAGCAGGAGACGAGGGGTACGTTCCATAATTTGCGCCCGCTTGAGGGAAAAAGGGCGTGCCCAAAGTCATTCCATATAGAGCATACAAGTCCGGCCGAAGAGGAGCGCTGAGCGGCGGATTATCAAATGAATTTGTCCTGGAGCGATCTGATGTCTGTTGAGACTGCTGCTGGCCGGAGCCTGTACTTGTAGACATCCTCTGTTGTTGCTGCTGTTGACCCATCGCTTGAGCTTGAGCCTGAGCCTGGGCTTGATGCTGCATAAATGCTGGTGATTGACTGGCATACAAGAGTCGCATGTTCTCCTGGTGCAACGCCATTTGAGTCATGAGATCCTGCTGTGCGTACTGAAACTGGAACTGTTGGTTTTGGTACCACTGTAGATCCTGCGCCATGTTGACCGGTTGCATAAACATATTGTTGTTGTTGGCGTCGAACTGTGGAACACCTGCAGATGCACGTCGATTCGAATTTCCGCCTCGGTAATTATTGTTATGTCTTCCGCCACGCTGGTTTCCACGACCTCCTCGGCCTGAATGTGTCTGCGAGGAGCTCCTAAGCAGAGCAGGTCGAGGTTGCGGTGCCGGTCGAGACCATACTCTTTCCTCCTCTTTAGGGAACACATATTGCTCGCATGCCTCCTCAAAGCTTGCCACTGAAATCAGGTCAAATGCTCGACGTAACTCCATATGTAAACCGCGAAAAGAATAGTCATCAGCGGTGTTCCCGAGGTTACGAGAAGTATTGAATGGCTCTTCCACACAGAGCTGGTTGTTGATCGCATAATGCCACTTCTTTTCGTGCTTCGTGATCAGTTTGCCCTGCCGCACCGAGAGAACGTGCTTATCGTAATCAAACTCGTGAGCGTAGAAGCGAAAAAACTGAAACAAAAGTTCCGCAGTAGATGACTTGTTCTTCTTTCCATAACCAGCCAGTTTGTCAATATCGTCCGCGAAGTCGGGGGTGGTACCGTCGGCTTTGGGCAACTTATGTGGCGACTGATGCAATGCAGGAAGAACGGGAGGGCTGCGCAGCTGCAGGAACGCAATAATCAGGCAGATCCATGTGTAGGAACTCAATGTGCCACCAAACGCTATCAAACCGTTAGACAAGTTCAAAGGGGTGGCAAAACAACATACCGGCATCATTGACTATTCTTCTCCGTGTCCAATATTTTATAATCATTGCAAGCTCTCGAACTCTGGGGTCAATGTCGATATATGTTCGAACCATGCGTGTATTTTCGAGCGCAAGGGTATTGTTGACATTCATATCGCAGGCGAGGCCCAGTTCAGGATCCCAGATCTTGACGATGGGCACCTTGGCGGCCGAAATACAGACAACCTTCTCCATTCCCCCTGTTGATGTCAGCCTGTTGTTGGCGAATTGGGGAAAGATACATACGCTTTGCTAGGAGGTTGGCGATCATGCAGACATCCTCCAATTCGCGCCATGCGGTTGTGATACAAATATCCACTAGATAGGGTTAGTCTAGAAATCATGCAGATTGAGGGTGTGGACGTACCATCAGAATCATCCGAACAAAGAAGATTCCCAGAAGACCCAAAAAGATTCACACGGATATCGTGGCCTGGCCATTCGTCGTTGAAGGTCTTTTCGAGCTTCGAGACTAATTTCTTGCGATTCTCCTCGACAGCAGCGGTGGGGAGTAATCGGTCGTAGACCTCCCTCATATCTGTCGCTAACTTTCGCTCCTCACCCTCGGTCAACTTGCTCTTGACCGTCCTCAAGTCCAGCTTTTCCAGACGGTCATTGCCGACCGAATACGGTATTCTCCTCCGAGAATTTATTTGAGCAGTCTCGTATTTGCAACTCGATATTCGCGGCGGTAAAGGCTGAAGCGAGGATAACGTGCTATGTGTCTCAGAATAAGCTGATCGTGGGGAATGGTTATTTGTCCCCGTGGGCGACGGCTCGCGGTCTTCAGAAAATTGACGAGCGTGCTGGTGAGGCGTCGAGGGCACTGAACTAGAGTGGGACTGAGCCGAAGGTGCGGACCGTCGGGGTAAATGCCTCGACGAGTCGGCGGCCTGCTTTGAAGACATTTTGGACGGAACCTCCTTGGAGGCGGCAACCGATCGACCCTTGTCTAAATTCTGATGTGACCTACTCCCATGGCCTCCAGCTGTGCTCCCCTTACCGGAGGCGTCTCTTAGCGACACCTTGCTAGAAGATCGCGACCGAGGCGCTGCCTGGATATGAGGAGCAGAGATGACCGGGGGGAGTGGCGGTGTCTGCAGGCCGCCGCCGCGGGATGGGGAGATGAGCTTATTGTAGTGGAGGAGTTGAGCGTGGTAGATGTTGGACTGTTGTGGGAGGAAAAAGGGGAGGAGATCGAGGTGAGAATGGAATTGTGTGGCGGACGGGTCGGGGAAGAAGGAGCCCTCGACGGCGGAAGCGCTGTGAGTACTCGTCGCCGATGGTGTCGTCGGATTCGGTGTGCTCGATGATATCGTCGAGGCAGAAGTCCAAGGACTGGAAGGATAAGGATGTTGAGGTTCGGCCGTTGTGGTCTGGGCGTCCATATGGAGCAGCGAGCGAGCCCCGGGACGGTTCAAGTGATTGCGGGGACCGACGGCAGTATGCGTGACGACGTTTGGGTGCGTCTGGGCTCGTGGGGATCTCTCTTTGCTCGGTGGCGGCGAAAGCTGTGGAATATGGAAAATGGAGCAGCAGGAAAACGTCGTTGCGGTTCTGAGCGCTAGAGAGGGTCTCAAGATCTCAGCATGCAATCCAATGCCGAACAAAGTCTATCGTGAAAGCCAGGGGGCGAATCTCAATCTGGTCGCTGAGAGGCGCTGTTCCTGGGTGGGAATAGCGAACGAGGCCGTGGAAATGCGAAGTTGTACGGAGCAGGAAAGTACTGTAAAACGAAGCGAAACGATAGCGTATACGACCGAAAGGCAATGGCGAACACAAAAAGGGGCGCCGAGTGCGAGTGCGAGTCGACAGAGGTGAGGAATTGCAGTTGCAGTCGTTATAACAACAATTTCCCGGGGCGCGGGATAATGATGGAAATGTAGGATTCGAGAGATGGTGAACAGTACAGTGGACAGTGAATGAACGAACTATGGACGTGTTGGAGACGCTTGTGCTTGTGCCTGTGGGGGGGCTCTTTGCCAAAAGGGGGCCGCTCGGTGCGAGGGACGCCGGTTCACCTCGACTTGTCTCGTCGGGGGCGAGGGCGAAACGACGGTGCTCGCTGTATTGGATCTGGGCGTAGAAAGGGGATCGGGTATGGCAGAACAGAACAGGACCAGAGCAGCTCAGAGGACAAGAAGCGTAGTAGAGTTGATAGTAGAGAGAATTATGAAGAAAGAAAAACAGAGACAAAGCAAGATTGGAAAATGCGGATGTGTATGGGAATGACAAGAGATGGCGTCTAGCGGAATAGACATGGGACATGGGCATGGATGGACATGGAGAGCCCGTTTGGTTTAGTTTAAGTTTTAGTCTGAGGGAGAGAGATCAAATCAATCAATCGAGACAAAAAAGGCGAGAGAGAGAGACCTACGGATAGACACTGAGAAACTGAGAATGAACCGAGCCGAACTGAGATGGCCCTTCTGATCTGAGGGGGACCTGACCTAACGATACCTCGTTACGGTAGTCGTTGTTATTGGGGACGGAGACCCAGCACAGGCCTACTACAGGGCACACGGGGAGTTTTAGTTAGTGCAGCAGGTACCCAGGGGATCTGAGGTGAGGGTGTAAGATACAGGTCGCACTGTACCTGGGACTCGGGCAATTATTCCAATGTGCAGCTGTACTGTAAATAGTCCACACCTCCGAGAGCATAAGCTCACCTGCAGGTAAATGGACTTATTCAAGAATGAGCTGACCTAAGCCCTATTTACACTCTCGCCCTCACCATTTTGGACGATCTATTGAGGTGTATTTACGCACTAACCTTACGGCTGCTGCTCGAGATTCACTGCACTCTTTAGGTAATCACAGTGCTGAGTACAGTGTTTCTCCAGCTGGCCCACTGTCAACGCCAATTAGCCCGACACCTCACCGTCCGCCACAGCGAACAGGCCTTTGTAATCTTGAGAGAGAGCGGGGATAATAAGTTAGAGCAGCCTCTGCAGCGTCGACTACAAGCAAAGGTCGCAAAAGGGTCCATGTTTTTCAGTAGACTGGAGGGATGGGAACATTTGGCATGCGGCGAGTGACTTTGACAGTAACAGCCCAGGGCGCAGAACGGGGCGAGTCTCAGGGTCAACTCACCATACAAAATGATATCCATCTGAAGAGAGAGAGAGATCTCCACCAAGCTAACGCCCAGCGCGTGGCAACAAGCCTCCGCAATATCTTTAGTTATTAGCAGTGAACCTAATGGAATTAAATAGCCCTGCCCTGCCCTGGTCTGGTCTGGCTTCTACTTCTGGATGGAATAATTCCAACCCATAGGACGCGAGAGTATCTTATTTCGATATACCGTGCGATTTACCGATATTGCTGACTGTTTTGGCCTCCACTAACAAAGAGTCGACGGCAATTAAACGTTGGGCCCAAGGTTGCCTCTCCCAGATCACATCACATCACATTAGCCGCACCCATTGACGACACGCTGTACGACACAACCTGTAGACAGCGTGCGTGCGTCGTTAACTTGTCGGATTTACAGCTGCTTCGCTCTCATGGCACCTCCTGGCTAGCGCTGTGTCAGTACCTACAGGGGAGGATACCGAGCAGGGACCCTGATTCTTACTATGGAGTCCACCCCTGCCGCTGTACGGGCTGTGTCCACTTGTCCTAGCCCTGGATCTATCCCCCGGCTGGTGACTCCTGGCCGCTTGTGATGCATCCATGCCATGCCATGCCCAGGCTTGCAGATTGTTGTGCCGCTACCAACCACAAAGGTTGCATCGCACATAACTTTATGTCAGACGATACTTTGCCACAAAGTCACCACCCATCAGAGCATCTCGTTCCTGAGAGGGCGGGTTCTGGACGTCGAGGGGTCGGTCCTCCAATTCCCCTCAAACTCAGGACCCCTTTGTGAGATGGGAATTCTGGGTTTGGGCACCACCAAGGTAATCATTGATGGCAAAAATAACCCAACGTCGTAACAAACCTGACGTGAAGTGTAAATGGACATACATTCACGGCCGGATATGTCCGTGGCGGGTACGGATATGGTGCCTTGCTTGCCCTGCTGCTGAGATGCAGCCTCAAATGGAAGATGCTGTGTTTGTGTGGGGAAGATGCAGGTAAAGCTAACTAATAAGTAATCTGCGACTGTGATGATGTCGGCATGTGTGTGGAGGAGACCGTCCTCCCTTTTTGATGCATTTGCAGACATGGACATGCCTAGCATCGAGATGTTTGCACTGCAGTAGATACGATATCCATCTCTCTCTGGCAAGCCTGACAATCAGTAAGAACCTGTTTGGATTCTGACAAAAGTCATTGACAATATGAACGTAATGTTCCAGTGGCGTTTGTTGGCTCTCGCTTCAACCCCGTCTATACACATCACACCCAATCGTGATATGTCAAATCAACCTGAAGCAAATCCACCTTTAACCAACATAACACGACTTGATCAACCTTCAACTTTGATCAATCATCAATGGCAACATCGGCTAATACGGGAATACTCGGTGAACACGCCCAACAACGGCCCGTGTGTTTGCCTCCGAACTCTAGTTATCCCTTGGGCTGCCAGCACACATGAACGGACAGGTCCAAGGCGTGCTCTAATAAGCATTGGAGACCTCAACATACATCTATACAAACAGCTCGCTCTCCGCTTCCCTCGTCATGCTTCGTGCAAAGGCTGAATAGACCCCACCAAACTATTGAATCGAATTCTGCAAAATACCAAAAATCAAGAGTCTAGTGGCTGTTTCGCCCAGCCAACAACCCAATCTGAGAATGCCGAGACACCCTCTTGTTCTCGACGGTAGGACAGATTAAGCTATTTTTTTTTTTGCAGAGGATACGCCTCACTCGTATCTTTACTTAGTATCTCGATCAGCTCTAGGCGGCATTGAATTCTCCATCATGTCTCACCAAAAATCAGCCTCTTACTCTCTCAAACCGAAATTTCTGCGCCACTGCCATACCTTTGAGTCTCCCTTCTGGGCCACCAAATAACTCTCCTTGAACTTAGCGTATCCCTTTGTGCCAATCTCAGGAACAAGATCAGCCTCAACACATAATAATTGCCTAGAGAGATACATATCAAGTTAAGCTCATCCCTTGCAGGCTGTCTTGGCCAATCTTACTCTCGGCGATCTGTTAATTACGTAGTATATCTATTTCTTCGTATCACCTGCGATACGGCACGTCTATACGATTTCCCCGTCCGTATCTATGTACTATTCCTGTTCTTCTCACTCAGGTCAAGTCAGGTCAGCACTGGACACGTCTTGGTCTCGGGAGATCATCCACCGGCCTCAAGCCACACCAAGAGACAGGGGAGGTCTGGAACTTTACCTTTCTCTACCCTTCACCATGTTACAAGTGTTTATTTGTTTTGTATGTAGTTTTACCTCCAGCCATGTCTTTTCAGCTCGTGTCTTCTGTTGACTATGGCGCACACACTTTACAAGCAACTATTACCGCTACAAGTACGACCACACCTTTTTGAGGTCTATTTAGAGTCCGGGTTGCTCAGAGTTACCTAGTCGGTCGTTTCCTTCGGAGCTGAAGCACAGTGTGTCTCCCTGTGACCAGTCAAACGTCGTGCCTTGACTTTGCTGGGGCCGAAAGCCGACTTCAAGCTGACGAGAGGTGGCTGTAAAAGTCGCGAATTGCTGGCAAGTGCAAGCCATTCGAACTCAATTACTCTTTCCATGGATGTTGTTAAAGCAGCGGCTGGCTGAGGTAAACAATTGGACCCCCGCTTACCTTACCTTTTCAAGCATGATCAAGGTCTTCTTTCTCTTGTTTCCCCACTTTGACTCTCGCGATATCATCATCTCGATATTTGGGCCAGAATATTACTTCACTGCAACAAGCATAAGCGTACGGTACCTGGCTCTCACATCAGATGCGCGGCAGCCAAGCGGGTGCCAACTCCAATACATGATGATTTCTTAGCCTATCCGACAGTATCGGATGACTGCTCATTTATTGACCATCACGAGGGCCAAACGCCCACAAAAGCGATGCCTGCAATTCCCCAATCGACGTCATTTGTGATCCGTCTTGGACGACCAAGCGGTCGACGAGGGAAGAAAAAGAGGCACTGCTCTGTGCAACCGTACAACCAGTCACAATGCGCAAAGGACACCCCGAAACGTCCCAGAGGCCACATTTTCCGGCTCGCTGCCGTTCGCTACAGCGGTCAAAAGCGTTTCATCACAAAGCCATCAAATAGGCCAGGGTTTGTACGGGAAACCAATGCTCGTTTCCGTCTGCAAGATTGATTTCCATTGGTTGGAATGATTGCCATGCTGCTCTCTTGCCAATACAAACGTCGCGGGCCTTGCTTGACACGCCGTCAAACCGCGTTCAAGTGCATAGAACGGGCGGGCACATTAGATCGGAAAAGCAATGTCCATCTCTAGCTTCCACTTGATGCTGACTTCTTTTGTAGGCATGCTTGAACTACTGGAACTGTGGGAAACGGTGTTCTTCGAGAGTGTTGCATGCATGACTGAGATGAAGCTTGACTTAAAAGTCCAAGGTTGGACATGCAACTGGTGGTGTCACCTATAACCTCAGTATACTGCGGAAGTGGCTCTTACTTAATACAAGTCTCCAAACCCTTTCCATTAACACATGATGGAGGAAGGGCGTAGTTTCCATTGGTGGTCATTTTGCTGTCTGTGCCTCTTTGACTTTTGCGATGGGGACAGAGTGATAAGATCTGGCCATCCTTCTGAACGTTTGTCTTTTCACTTTGGTCTGCTACTCCGAGTTATTCCAAATACTGACTTGTCACTACAGCGGGTTCTAGGGCACCAGCAACAGTTGAGTTCGACTACGAAACATTGATCTTCAATCCGGAAAGCCCACAGTATATTTCACCACGCCAGTGGGGGAGAACCAGGACCTTTGTTCTTGCTGCACACCTAGACTGCATGAGAAGATTCCCTCCTTTTGACAAGCATATTGTATTGAACCTCCTACGCTATGATTTCCACCCCTCGGATTCCCGAAAACGGGAAAGAATGCTGGTTCTTCGACAGTGTTGCCTTGATATTTCCGGGGAGCATGCAGATATCACATTGGACACTCTTCAAGAACAGGCTCGAATAGGCGTGAGAGACTTGATTCTTGCACCGAACTTGGTGAATATCCTTTCTAGCAAAAAGGCCACATATTTACACTTCGTTGTCGATCCAACAAAACCAATTTGGGGAATATTGACTACGTTCGAAAATGCCCGCTACCTTCAAGGTCTTTCAAACAAGGCTGGTAAGGACGCATTCTTGGTGGTCTCCGAGCCGCAACAACTCTCGAACGGAGTCTATCTCGCTTCAGACCACCTCGGAGTCAGGGCAATCTCCTTTGGTGAGACCGATGTGACACAAAGCTCCAGCTATGAACAGCCGGGAATTTGGTGGACTTTTCAAAACACCAACAAGTCGCAGCGGTACTTTTTGAAATGTTACAGTGATGTGAGTCGGCCTGTGATTTGAGCTAAAGGCAGAGGATTGACAAAGACGAACCGCGCAGGGCTTTAAAATGCGCGATTTGCACGTCGTGAAATCGCAAGAAGACGTTCTGGCTCCGTTGGCAAGGTGGTCGTTGCTACCACCAAATCCAGAAGCCATCTGGTACTTGAACCTCGATGATAGGGCCGGTGGTCGACACTATTTCAAGGTTTTGGAGTGTGAAGGCCCTGAGATCACTGGCTATTCAGCATGCCTGCTTGACGAAGACCTGCTTTACCTGCATAGTCATCGTGAGGACGAGGACTTTTCATTCTATAGTGAAGGTCGGGGAGACCGACTACACGCAGTGTGGCTATATTTCCCAGTCGAGAAGCACGAGCGGGTCGTCGAAGTCTGGCGCCTGAGGAGAAGGCCAACATTCTGGCGCGATATCCTTCTGGTACGTTCAGAAGGCCGGACAGATGACAACACGTAAATGGGTGCTGATGTAATCTAGCTACGAACGAACAAGAGTCGCGTTTTCTTTCTAGGCGCAAATGCCAATATGGCCCAACCAGATGCCATCTTCGAACGTGTGGCCTTATTGGCCGCCCAACCTTCACGTCTCTGGTTCAGCTCTCAGGGAGACGGCGTCGACTGTCTTGCATTCGACTGCGAGGACAAACGCCACGACAAGAATGAAGCTCCCCCATCCTTCCACGACCCATCTACATGGTCCTCAAGGATGTGTGTCCAGCAGGTCTTCAATAAGTCGGTTAGACTTGGAGGGGTTACTGAAGTCGTCCCCTGCAGAACTTGGATCCCAGGATCTACTGGGATTGTCGGTCTCATCTTCACTTACTCTGATGGCTCGAGGGAGTCGGTAGGACAAGTCCGTCTTGATCATCTCCTTCCACGCATCGAGGTTGATCCGGCCGGAGAGATGTGGATAGGGGCTAGACTGCTTCACCCTAGCGGCGCGGTCGTTGAGTTGATGAGAGTGATTCCGTCCACTGGCCAAACCTTCCATGGTGGAAACCCTTCACAGGAAGGACTGACTTGGTTGAGGATACTCTGGCGGGGTCGGTTAGACTGGAACTTTCTGTATAGCAAATGCTTCATCAATGTCAACGACCAGGCCAATATAAATCAGCATATGAGCATCGATATGTTGCTGGAGAGCTGGGCTGGGAGAGAATGGGAGAAAGAGGAGGTGTCGGGGCAGCTTGTTGTGCGTGCTTGTTGATAAGACACATTGGCGTTTAGAGCAAATTTGTCTAACATTTCTTTCAAGATATCTATGTTCCGTCATCTCAGGCTAATAAGATCCTCGCTCCATCTTCCAACTCCATAACATCATCTGCCCTCGCTGCCTTCCCACCCCAAATCACCGTACCAGTCCCGTCAATAGCAAAAGCACCAGCTTCCTGCCACTTGTTCCCCATCGTCGTCAAAGGCCCATCATCTTCTTCATCTTCCACATTATTTGTATTTACTGGTTTATTCTCGTTCATCTCCTTTCTCTGTATCGCTCCAGCAACTTTCTCACCTAACCATCCTGACTCTTTCCATCCTTGAACCTGTGTCGTTGGATTGAGTACATACCACATACTACTCGTCCCTAAACCCCATGCTGCATAAACAGCCCTCTCCTCATCGACTATGACGCGAACGCTCCATGCGCCGCCCAGGAGAGATACCCATTTTTGGGTTGCTTGCTCTGAAGCGTGGGATACGGCTATGCATGTCAATGCATCGCCATATCGATTAGCCATTGTACGCAGATTAATAAATGTTTTCTGGGCAACTGTACATCATGAGCATTGACCTCAGCATCTTCAGAGCGGCAACTTACAGGCACAACCAACACAGCGTAAAAACACAAGCAGAACTCTCTTCCCCCCACCAACCCTCAGCTTGCCCGTCTTGTCAACGGGTGCTTTATCCCCTATCCCTGGGAGTCTACCCTTAGCAACAGCAGCAGGCGGAGGCGTCAACCACGGCTGAACAGTAAGCGGCAGAGAACGAACAGACATCCAAGACGTCCAGCCTGAATCATTTTCATTATCGAGATCTGCTGGCGGGTTTTTGCGCAGTTTATTTGGCTCGCGCTTCTTTTCTGAGAAGTCAACGACGTCGCTTGGTATACCTGCTTTTTTGAGGGCGAGCTTGGTTGTGAATGATGAGAGCATCGTGAGGAATGAGATGTGAGATGTAAGGGTGATAAGGACTAGGGAAGATTGCGGGTCGGGCCGGTGGAGATATGGGGTGAGACAATTACAGTGTGAGTATAGTACGGGAATGGATTATTCGATGAGATTAGTGAGAGCAAGTTGTCATGTTTGTTCTTTGTGTTGTGAAAAAGATGAGACGTGGTGTTGAGTTGAAACTCCAAAACAGGGGGTTGAGATATGACGCTAGTAAGGGTTTGGAATGGGGGCGACTGGTTTAGGGTAACGCGAATGGTAAAGCTTCATCAGCTGGAATGAAGAGACAAGAATCTCATGAGCATCTTTGGGATCTCAAATGCCAGTGACCGTTAATTATATCATTCAGGTCAATTAAACGTTTAGGTATTCGTCTGGTCTGTGAGTGACGTGAGGTAGGTAGATGTTGTTATAAAGTGAAGAATCACGAGACACGACACTGTCTTGTCACTAACGATGATTGTAGATACTTACAAAATGGCCATTATTTGGTTACGTTTGAGAACACAGTCACCATATAATCTCGAGCCTGAGGGAATCGCGCTTGTATTTAGGCTGAACTATCATAAAACGAAGCATTATTTCTCATTCTCCTGAATATCGTGAGCTACCTTGTCATACATAATCCTCATTCCTGCGCAAATCTTGTCTCCAGGGGATAACCTTTTGCGATCTCAATCCAAGTCTCAAAGCCCGAAGATGTCGTAGTTGCCGTTGTTTTCGGCATTTTGATAAACCGACTGAAGATTCTTGGGACCTAGTTGTGACTCAGGTTAGCTACAATGTTCATAAGTGGACGAGGTGTTTTGAAGGAGCTAACTTACTTATAACGCCAACCAGGCTGGTCACTGATTTCACGACTGGGTCCTCTGAGGTTGTTGTCGCGTGCTCAGCCAGGATATCGCGCATCTCATGTTTTGGGTTACCGCATTCGTGATGAGACAGGATATGACCCTCATCAGGTCTAGCCATCCAGTCAAGGTGCCCATTCATGGGCACTACCATGGTGTTTGTATATTTGCGGAGGTCGTCAGAATCACTTCCTTCACTAAAATCGGCCTCGGATCCGTCTTCATGATCGAGAGGTTCAGTATTGGTGTGTTCACTCTCCTCAGCGGAGGAGGCCGAGACGAGTGGTTCCGAAAACCCGAACCAGTCGAGTCCATATTCCACCATGTGAGTGATCGCGTCCGGACCATCGCAAAAAGGGCCTTTGTACTGAAAGAACATAGTATCTGAAGTCACCGCTACCGGTGTTCCCAGTTTGTCGGGACGGATCTCACCGACAGAGCTTCGACTACCATCATTGTAAGTGAGCAGCAGACCTGTGATCTTTTCGCCCTCACTAAAGAACCACGTTTGCCAAAATTTACAAGGCGTAATCTCTCTGACATCATCCAGTTTAGCTGATGTATAATAGGATGATGGAAGCCAGTCTCGTCGAGGCCTTAACCCTGAGGGAGAATGGATTTGGCGCTGTTCTGGATGCCGCCATGTGGACACAGAATCGAAGTGAAGCCACCCGATTCTTTCAGGATATGACTCTTCATAGAACATGCGACAAGGCTTGTTCTGAGGTAGCTCGGCGATTGCATGATATGTTGCACCCGGCCCATTAGCTTCGGTTCCAACGACGAGGCTGCGACCATAACTCGTGACGACCTGTATCGCCCAATGGTTAGTACAACAGAAAGAACTGGAAGATATGCTATGTCTTACGATGAGGGTGGAAAGCCGTTCATGGTAAGTGCGAATCCAGAGCTCGGAGACACTCTCGCCAGGGCTCATGGCAAGGTAGAGCCGCGCGACGTTGTAGCAGTCAGCCCGGGAGTATTCCTCAGAAGCCGGTGGCGACCCAGCCTGGTGGGAGTTGAAATGGAGAATCACATCGTCTAAAATTTGGAAAGAATATCCCAAGGTCTTAGGTTTGTTCCAATCAAAGGCTCGTACGAAGACATTATCAAGGCCCATGGGAAGTGGGATTTTCGGCGAGTGCTTGACTGGTGCTGCTGGTATAGCCCACCGTATCTCACAAGGCCCATCGTCTTGGAACTCCGCAAGACCTTCTGAAGATTTGGAAATGCTCAGGCCGCGAAGCTTAATGCCCTTAGCCCAAGTTATGTCAACAAAGTTCCCCAGTGGAGTGATAATATTGCGCAATACTTACATCAAATCTTGCTTTCAAGTAAAACGTACCACTTTGTTGAGCGTGAAAGGTCCACTAATGCCCTTCATCGTGCTCCACGTTTGGAGTTTCCTCGCCTTCGGTGACGATAACCTTGCTGACTCCCAAGCCGTTATGGCAGACGAAGACGTTGGGCAGCTTCTTGGTGTTCGGTTCCCATTTAAGAACAATTTCCTCGTCACCACCGCGCGAATCATACGAAAACGACCGGATGTACTGACTGCCCTCGAAGTAGACATACTGGGCCCATAGAGTCACACCACGGTGAATAGGAACTGATATCCTTCCTGAGCGGAGGGGGTGGTTACCGAAGCATAGCTGGTTGAAGGCCTGGGCAGCTTGTTGACGAACACAGTAGACAGCGATATTTAGGCAAACGTCTTGAGTGAGACGCCCACGAAGCGTCTGGAAGAGGTTCTGTGCAAAAGTGTCCACCAGCCACCGGCGACGACGGTGTTCTAGACGTTGAGATCCCTCAAAGCGAAGGCCACGATAGGTGGCGGCTGCGACGCTGCGAAATGACTTACCACTAACCATCGGGAAACATTCATGGTGAAATGGCATACGAAGAAAACCTTGTTCGGTACTGTAGATGCTGACCTTGAGTGTGGAACGTGAGTCTAATGTATACGTTAGCGGTCAAGTATAGAGCCAAGAAATGGGGGTGAACCACGGATCCCTACACGACATGACCTCTTCTCCCTCATAAAAACCAAATCTGCAAAGGCCACATGAACTCTTATCACGGTACGTGTCGTTCCAGAGATCGTATCCCCCGTTCGGGTCTTCGAATTCGAGTTCCATTATGAAATTGGTCGTGCTAGCTTGTCACAAAGCTCAAGGCGAATGACAAGAGAACGGAATAAGTCTAGGATATTCGATGAGGTGGCTGGGGAAAGTTAGTCGAGATATTGAAAGACTCATCCAGAGGTTGTGAAAGTAAAAATTGGCAATCGCTCTCAAGCTTCTAACCCCGTCTTGAACAGAGAAAAGTGATCGTGTCAAACCAAACATATGTTGAAGAGATGCTATAAGATGAGAGACTTACCAGAATGTGTGAAAAGAAACACCCGAGCCCGAGATACCAAGGCTGGTGGTTGAGCGGGAAGTGGGAAGATATCGACCCCTCCGACTGATGTTGACGAAAGGAGGAGAAATGAAGAAGCGAAAAAGAAAGAGGACCCCCAGGAAATAAATTCATGGAGAGGCAAAAGTCATTCACTGATCGAGGCCGACTGATAGGGCAGTTGTGCGGGTTGCACAATGGTAGACATTTGGCACTTGCTGGCACTGACGCTTGAATACCCGCCTAAGGTACACGGTGCTCGGAAGCTGCAAATACTTTTTGACTATGGTTAAACCCCATGTGTCTATAGACCTGTAGTGTTCCTCCTGTTTAAAAGTGAAGCTATTCATAGGTCAGCTGGCTGGCTGACTGACCGACCGGAAGAAGGTCCTTCCGGAGATGCATTAGGTTGCCCTCTGCTTGAGGAGGCCCTCGACAGGGTCGCCGAAGGTACATCAGGAGTGGTATCCCCATCAAAAGAAATGAGGTCTTATCGATCTTCTCGGGGTGGAGCTGAGTCGTTGGCGACTGATTTATGGTAACGGTAATGGTAAAGCTTCAGCGGCTGGAATGAAGGAAAGGGAACCTGGAGAGGATCATTTCGACTCATAAGACCAGTAGTTATTTGATGATCTGGCAATATATCGTGAAAAACAAACGTAGGTGCCATTTTCCTGAGAGTGTAAACATGAGGTTGTTTCGGATGCTAGGAACGGGAGGATATCTTCACGTATTGAGCAATACTTAGGAATATTATGATCACATTTGTGTGAGCATAGTAACTGGAATTCTTATGAGGTGTGACATGAACTTGCAATTGTACGAAGGGTTGCCATTATTATTCTTTCTAAACGCTAATCCTTTCTGTATTGTACTCAACTGTGACTGTTCCCCCTTTTTATCTACCCAGGACCTGTGATGTCACATCCACATCTAGGGAACTGGAAAGACAATGATTCCTTACAATCGATTTTAGCCTCAAAGCCCGTAGATGTCATAGTTGTCGAAGTCTTCGGCAACCTCTTCCCTCTCTCGGAGATTCTTTGGAGCTGGTTGGTGGCTCAAGTTAGCATGCCACGAGTTTTCGTGGTCAAGACCAACCGTCTTGTACTTACTAGTTCTTCCAGTCAGAATGGTACAGGATCTAGAGAATGGGTCCTCGCGGTCTGTTTTAGCATCTTCGGCCAGTACATGAAGCATCTCGTCATCTGGTCTACTGCGCATGTGATGCAACAATAGACATAAAGTGCCATCAGACTCATTGACCCAATCGAGCCGTCCCCTCATGGGCAGTGAGAAATACTTTGGAGACCTGTAATATGCGTCGTCGCTCTCTTTCTTGTTCTCACTCTCATCTTCTGCAGAGCCATCGTCTCGGTGAGAAGGGTGTCCTTCGTCAGAGTCCTGTTCATCAGTGCGACCATCCATGTCTTTGTTCGGGGAGAAGGAACCTAGCAGTGGTTGAGAGAACCCAAACCACTCTATTACATAATCACAGCAGTGGGTGTTCTTATCGAGAATTCCGGCTTCCTTGTACTCGACATATCGTATCCACAGAGTATCGGAAGTTATTTTCTGCGGTGTCCCAAGGATGTTACACCGAACCTCACCGATACAAGTTCGAGTATCGTCATAGTAGGTTAAGAGAAGACCCTGGATAAGTTCGTCGTCTCCTCAGGTAAAAGATCCTCTGTATATACACGGAGTAATGTCTCTGACCCCATCTAGTTTCGCTGATGAGTAGTGAGTGCCGATGGTCATGTCGGATGCAGTCTTCCAAGCAGGCTGGATTTGTCGGGCTTGCGGCCTTTCCCAACTAAGTATAGAATCGAAATGGAACCAAGAAAGGTTGGAAGATTGCGCGTGGAACATGAAGCAAGGTTCATCTTGCGGTACTTTGGCAATGACATGGTATGTAGCACCCGGGCCATCTTGCTGAGTTCCAAGGACGAAGCTGCGGCCACGATCTGTGACAATCTGTATCATTCGACTTTTAGCAGTGCCATCTCCGCATAGATTCGTAATAAAGTTAATAACTTACTATGAGAGTGTCCTTCCTCTTGGGATACTGGCGGACCCAGAGTTCAGAGACTCTTTCGTCTGGATTCATGGGAAAATGCAGACACAAGAGCTCGTTGTCCGTCGGGTATTTATAGTAAGGTACTGGCGGTCCTTAGCAGTGGTAGAAATTGCATTATAAGACAGAGTTACTAAGAAGAAGGAAAAAATAGCCAGATATCTTAGGCTTATTTTAGCTAAGACTTTATATATTAGTCTAAGGTATGCCTTAAAGGAGAGGGACTTTTGGTAAAAAATTTACAGGCAATAGAGGTATAACCTATCGTATCTTGCAGCTATCTAAAGGGAAATTGAGGAAAGTCTCCGGGTTTTTGACAATAACGAGGTTCCTGGTTTTGATGCCCCAGACCAAGGTGTGTCAGGAACGATTGCACCTAAGTTATAAAGGAGGCAATGCTTACATCAAATCTTGCTTTGAAGTGGAATGGGCGGGTTTGTCGAGCATGGCAGGTCCACCAGTACTCGTGGGCTTCCTCGCTCTGAGGTCTTTCCCGCCTTTCAGTTATAACAAGCTTGTTGACTCCTAGAGGGTTGTGGCGGATGAAGACGTTCAGAGGCTTCTCCATGTGTCCCTTGAAGAAGATTTACTCATCACCACCTTGCGAGTCGTAACGGCATGGAGTAATCGTTTGAAGGTTCTCAAGGTCGGCGGACGTTGAAAAAAATTGGTCAGACCAGTAGTAGGGACCGGGCCTTGTTGGTGGTCCAAATGAGAGTTCGATCTTGCGATTATGCCATGTTGTCATTCTCTCGAACCCGAGCCAAGACTCATTATGTCCGTACTTGTAGTAGAATGCTGGGGTTGGAGTTGATGGCAAATCGGCAAGCGCTTCGTAGTTGAGGGGCCTATCGCTAAGTGGAGAGCGATATCTGATGTCAGGGCCGAGAACAAGACTGCGGCCGTTGCTTGTGACAACCTGTGAGAATGTCAATATGCATGTTGGGATGATTCCAGAAAGGTTACAGCATACTATGAGCGTCTCTGCTCGAGTTAAACCATCATTATTATCGCACGGGAAGTCTCCTGAGCGAAGCCATAGCTCGGAGATTCGTTCGTGAGGATCAACAGGGAAATAAAGCCAAGTTGATCTGGCATTATCATAAGCATCAAGGAGGGCAGCAGGTAACTTCCCCGGCCTATAGGGAATGATGGAGTCAATACAGCTGCATTGCAGGCCAATGACATAACCGGAGACTCCAGGCAGGTTTCAGTCGATCGCATGGACTGCAGTCCTGTGACTACTTTCGAAGATGTTGTCGTCGGGAACGTTCAGGTACCTAAGGTCTCTGGGTGGCGTGGCCCAACGTGTTCGTTGGGCATAGTGATATTCTTTTTCGTATTTGGTGACATCCAAATTTCGCAGCTTGAGGCCCTACAAGGTCAAGTTAGCTTGGTAAGTACACATATTGTATCCAAGAGACAAGACTATCATCAAAGTTCATCCTGATATAGAATGGTAGATTGTAAGGTTTACGAGGAATGAAGATCCATCGAAGGCCAGGTTCCTCAGTGCGCCGCATCTCATCCGAACAGGCAATGACGCTGCGTACTCCCAAACTGTCTTCGGCGAAGTACATACCTAACCTCATCAAAGAGTCGGCAATTGGTTTGGCCGTAAAAACCATCGTATCATTGTCGTTCATGCGAACGGTTGATAGAGACTTGACGTAGTTGCGACCCTCGATCTCAACGTTCTGGGCCCAAACAGTTTGGCCATTGAAAACGGGCAGTGCGACATTATCATCCGGGCTACTAGGATCTCGACGTTGCCAGGCATCCAGGTGAAGGTTCGTCGCATATTCGCTTAAGCAGTACGTTGCAACGTTCTCGCATACTTCAACTGGAAGTCGGTTCTTGGTGGCATGTCGGATTTCTACGGAAAGTGAGGATTTGAGCCATCGAGTGCGTTTTGCTACAAAAGACGGCGGTGGTTGAGTGAATGAATCATCAAATCTGAACTTAACAAGGTTCCATGTGTAGGATTCCAGAAAGCCCCTGGCAAATACGACACGGCCAGAAATTTGGAAACAACCTGTATGGAAAGCCTTTTGTCTGCTGGCATGTATGATCTCGTTCTCTGGGTAGTGTTTGTCGTCCTAGGTGAGTGGCAGGGTAGAGTTATTTCGGTCGAATAAGTCAGAATTAGTAATTGCCAACACGAAGGGCTTCGGGAACCAAGTTCTCTGTGCTGATTTAAGCCCTCAGCCACGTCTCAACTGCAAATAACCGTCCAAGTTGTGAGCCAGATGTGTTATTTGCCGTTGGGAATTGTCGCTGAGAGCTTAAATCCGCACAGAGAACTTCGTAATAGCTTCAGGAACATACCAGTAACGATGACCTGACCTTCATGGAAGCGGAACTTGCAAAGACCGCACATGTTGAACACACGTTCAGGGATCGCAGAAGTGCCTCGCTCGGGAGCAGCTTGTGCTTGACTTGAATCGAGGGAGTCGTTAGAGGCATCACCGGGGAGGTCAACAGGCTGCTCGACATCCACTGCATTTTGTGAGGTGGTGCCATTTCCCGCTTCCAAGGGATCCATCTTTAGTACGTTCGACTCGACTGTGGCATTCGTGCTAAGGAAATGGGGACGATGGTCAACTGTTAGCCTTCAAAAGCTGAAGTCCATTGGGACTTTTCCGTTTCTTGGCTCGATATGTCTCGTTGAGACGTCATAAGCTTTGACGATCAATGAATGGTGTCGGCTGTCGTCCGAACCAGCCAGCTCCAACAGGTTTGTCCAGCACATTCTGAGGAATGGGAGCGAGATTTGTGAAGGGAAGAGAATGGGACTCAGAAACATTGTTGTTTTCAGCAGTACCTAAGGTAGGCGGGTAGTGAATGTGACTGACTTCCCTGTTGTTTCTCACTGTTACTGCCGCAACTACCTAAGGTAGATAGCTATTGTTGACAGTGCGAGAGGTGGCATTAGGCAATTGTCAAGTAACGAACAAAATAATAGGAACCTGTAGAGAAAATTAAGGTATTCTCAGTGATAGTCCGAGTGGGAAGACGCAGCAAATGCCAGCCTACCAGGATGAAAAGAACAGATTGGGTGCAGCATCACCACAATGGAGCTAAATTCTACAAAGGGTTAACTAAACAACGAGAGTCTTACGCCAACAGAAACAATGCCAGTGACTATCATTCTCGATGCAAAGTACCTGAGAGTCACGTCAAAGCACCAAAATACCAGATATAAAAGCAACAAAAGCACCCACGATCAACGTAGGAACAGCCCGACGCAAAAATTCTTTTTCTTGCACCCGCTATGTATCTTGGAATTGATACGAGTGAAGCTATGATATTGACAAGCCACAAAGGGATGAAGGCAGATTGCTGTGTCGATCTAGATGAAGTGGAGATATCCATTACAAAACTTTACAAAATATCCATTAATCGCCATCCATCCAATCTATCCCAATCTAGCGGCGCCGTAAGGGGAACCATCTGGCCAATTAACATCAAGGGAGACCTATTGGGTTTCAAATAACCACAGAGAACGGTTTGACCACTCCCTGAGGACGTCCTCCAGACTCAACCTCACGGGCTAGCACCTGATCCATCTCATTTTGCAGTTTGCAGCTCTCACTGTGACACACTATGTGCTGCCAACAGCCCCCGATCGAGTGGCTTTTCCATTCAAGGTAGCCTGTAAGCGGTATCTCAAGGTACTGCCGGTTCTTATTCCCTAGAGGCTTATCTACCTCAAACCACTTGATCTTGTTTGCCGACAGCCAGAAGCCCTCAGGGATAGGTTCATTTTCTGACTTGTCACTACCAAGCCAGATCTTATCCGAAGAAACCGTGAGAGGCGGCTCCATGTAATCAAGACGGAGTTGCCCAAGAGATCGTTGATGACCATCGGCGTATGTAAGGAGCATGCCGACAATTCCCACATCCTTAGAGTATCTCCAATTTCGGCATACAGCAACTGCCTTGACATCCCGAAGCTCAGCATTCGATGAGAGGAGCTGTTTGAGTAGGAAAGGAGTAGGTGTAGGTGGATTTGGATATGGAATGCAGATGGCGTGCCGTTCCCAAGTCTTAACTCGTTCAAAGCCCAGCCAGAACTTCAATTGTTTGGTCTTGCAATATAGCATTCGAGACGAATCGGTCGGCGACAACGTAGTGATCGGCCGACAGGTGACCTTTCTGGCCCTTCCACTAATTCTATGACCGAGAACAAAGCTCCGGCCTCTGTTTGTTCGCATCTAGAATAATATCAGTATGCTCATACCTAGCATTGAGCGTATCATCGTAACTTACAATAAGAGTATTGTAGCAATACCACATATTGCCGTGATCTTCGATGCGACGCCAAAGCTCAGCGATTCGCTCTTCTCGATCAAGGGGTACGTAGAACCAATCACCTTTATGTTCGTTGCTCACGTCCGCCAACTGTGAATAAGGCCTGCCTATGCTGTGGGAGATTATGTCACAGACTGAGTAGTCACCTATGAGGACGGAATAACCACAGCATCCAGGTAGATTCCAGTCAACGGCTCGGATCGGTTCATTTGACACTTCAAAGTTACACTCCGGTTGAGGTGGAGCGAGCCGGGAAATGTTCAGATCATTAGGCAGAACAGCCCAGCGCCTCCGTCGGTAATAGGCCTCTGCATCTTCCATCTTCGTCATGGCCAAGTCACGCAGCTTCAGACCCTAAAAGCGCAAAACCAGTGAGTAAGTGAAGATCACCGGCATTGTCAAGGATGGAAATGAAGCTGA
This sequence comes from Fusarium agapanthi, assembly GCA_001654545.1. Taxonomy (NCBI): domain Eukaryota; kingdom Fungi; phylum Ascomycota; class Sordariomycetes; order Hypocreales; family Nectriaceae; genus Fusarium; species Fusarium agapanthi. The sequence continues at coordinate 95,620 of LTDI01000127.1, read as the reverse complement.
ACGGAAGAGCCTGTCGACGGCTAACAACCCATCTCAAGTCTTTATCTTGATTTAGTGAAGGAGTGTTGTCATATTCAGTAATGACAACGTCACGGATACCCAAACAGTCTTCGGCGAAGTAGACGTTGACCCGGTCGCAGGTGGCCTCGAAGAGCTTCGTGTCACTCTCGCTTTTACGAGTGGCGGAGAGAGACTTGATGTACTGCAGACCCTCAAACTCAACGTGCTGTGCCCAGACGGAACATGAATTGGTCACTCGGAGGGTGGCATGCTGAGGTCCCGCAAAGTCTTTGTTGGACCAAACGCCGTTGATGAGCTTCGTCGCATATTCGTTCAAGCAGTTACGGCCAATATACATACTCACAGATCTCGAGGGGAAGACGATATCCGACGATAGGCATGAACTCTTGAGCAAACATCTTCGTCAAGCGATATACGCGTGCAGATTCCGTGGATGGAAGAAGCTCACTATAACCGATTCCGTAGCCGGTACGGTCCTTGATGGCGCGATGAACGGAGTCACCAAAAGGGAGGCCTTTTGCAACCAGGTGCACGCATTCTGAGTGGTAACCTTTCTCAAGGGGACGACGAGGTTTTGCAGATTCCCGGTCAGTCGGCCCAATACGCTCTGGCTCCATATACTTGCCTGCCCAGGGATTAGGCAAGTGAGGATTTCTGGGTTTGACTATCGCGAGTTAGTAAGGGGCTGGGACAGATGATTTGACAAGGATACTGACAAACAACGATAGAGTCATGTGGCTCAAAACTGAAGCAACATAGGTAGCATCTGGGCAGGACTTGCGGTTCCTTGTTTTCACCAGATTGACCAAACTGGTCTATGTCCAGGGCCGAGACCGAGTTATCGTATATCTCAAAGGGATCCATTTTCACGACGTTTCGATTTGCTTGTCTAGATGGGTAGAGATGATGACGTCAGCTGTCTCTTAAGACAAGAAAGATATCTGGCAGGGTTGTAAATAAGGTTAAAATGATTGGGAGGGAATAAGAAAAGAAGACGAGGCAAGTCCAAGTAAAATGGTAAAGCTTCCTGTTCGTTGTTGATGCGGGCACTGCTCATCCATCACAGCGCCAACCACGTACTGTACTCATTAAGAAACAGTCAAGGAACAAACGCCGACAATTGATGCCAACGAGCGGAGGGGACGATGCCTAGAACAAAAGAGAAGTTTTAGATTGAGACATACGTACGGTTCCTCAACATGCGTGAACCAACAAGAGCAACATAGGAACAGCCCGATGCGTACTCATAGGAGTCTCACGCTCTACCGGTTGAGCTAACCCGGTGTGGCTCTTAATTGGATGAGGTGCCGTGGAGACCTGACTGCTTCTGTGAGAGGGCGGGGTTCGTGATGATCTTCTTGGTGTTGAAGGGCAGTCAGTCAATCACATTAGCGTTCGCGAGACGTCGGAGTCAATTCTATTGATTGGTACCAAGGTAAAGAGATCTAATCTTCGCGACCGGTACATCTTGTAATCTCGACAGCGTCCTAAAATTGTTAGCGAGACTAATGGCGGTGGTGGGATGGGGAGGCTCGCAGGAACACCAGTTGGCTCAAAGCTGTGAACCAATTTACTCTCGTACACCAGATTCGGATCCCCCTCCTCCTCATTAATCCTCTCCTCTCCCTCTCTCTGCAAATACTGTTTCGCAGTTCTATCCACAAACCCGTCCTTTTCATTCCCCCCCTTCGCCACCCTCTTCTCCGCAACACTACTCCTCACATACGCCAAGTACGGTGGATTCCCCGGCTTGATGACATTGTCAGCCGCAAGAACACTCCCCGGTCCTACGAGGCCCAGTCTCTCGCAGAGTTTCAGATCGCTCGTGTACGCGGGCTTGTAGTGGTCGAGGAACATGAGGTCGATCTTGGAGATTGTGCCGTTGGCATGCAGACGAGCTAGGCCTGCGTCGCTGGGACCGACCATGACGCGGGCGATGTCGCGCAGGCCGGAGAGGTCGAGAAGGGATGTTATGACGGCGGCGAATTCGGGATTGCGCTCGAGGGAGAAGTAGTGTGTCCCTCCGGATTTGCGGACGGCGTTGGCGAAGAGGAGGGTTGAGTAGCCGACGTAGCCTCCAAGTTCAACCTACACCAATACCTATCAGTAAGTTCTTCACAAGAGCAGAGGCCAATTGATGTACCATGACTTTAGGCTTCACTTCAGCGATGAGATCTGTCAAAATCTTGCCCTTGTCCTCCCCCACGTTCATGAGATACTTCTTCGTACGTCCAAACTCATCAATGGCTTGAAGGACACGCTCCGGCGAGCCACGCAGCTCATCGATGTCTGACCGGCCATAGATGTAATGCAGAAGCTCAATCTCACGTCCATCGTCGAAGAATGTTTCTTCTTGCTCAACGTAAGCTTTCTTTTCGTCAAAGGAGGGCATTTTGTTGGTGTTTTGCAACAAACAGCAGGTCAGTATGAAGCTGAATAGAGTAAATAAGGAGCGAGAGCTATGAGCTATATGTACATACACTAGAAAGATAAACAAAAGAATCGCGTCACGTAGTGTACCCGTCATTCATTCCCCTTCCTCCCTCACCAGCTGCAGCTTGACTGCAAGATGCATTTGAGATGCTCACCGGTGCCTCCACTCGGGACCCCGATTGAGGGTCCCGCGTCCGGACACGGTCTTGGTCTTGGTCTTCGGGTGGGGGCTCCGGACATTCCCATGACGCGCACATGCAATTCTCGTCATCATTTGCATAATCCAATCTGTTACCGTTAATCAATTGACGCGAGATAGAGTTTCCTGGTCAATCTGATTGTTTGTTTTTATCCCCTCGATAACGTGCTGTCGCAGTTTGGCATCTACTTGAGGTGAGTCTGGACCTATTCTCACTGCTCCGATCTCGTGTCTCGACCGCCACCTCGCACAACATGCATGCGTGTCTCGCAAGGCACATTTACTCGTCCAACAGATCAACTCCGTAATAAACTTGTGTTGCCTTTATACCCGTTCCTTCTCGCAATTACTATCAACCCTGCCTACCCCATCCTAAGCACGATCCTCAAGTCAGAAAACAATTTCTCCTTTCCCTTGCGAAAACAACCCTTATAGAACCGTTCCCTATAACCTGTCCCAAACCGAAAGCTTTCCCCAAACCAGTACAAATGAGAGACATGAAATACAACTGGCCCTAACCTTGATCCACCTTCAACCCCTTGAGATGCCATTTTTGTCTTCTTCTGTTTTTTTTTGGGTCTTTTTATCGTGTTTTTCGCCGTATATAAAACACATCCTTTTTCGCTCGCCGATTCGTGAGCATAAACAATTCCTTGTAGGTTCCCTTACAATCCATTACCATGGTATGCGCACCGACAACTCAAATGCCTCCATCGTGAAAGGTACTCCGAACGCGCCACGCAGTTGATGCTAACACATGCCGCAGTCGATTTCACAGGCCGATCGGTCGTCGTAAACAGAGTGAACGCCGTAAGTACCGCCCTGTTGGGTATATAGTTGCCGCTCCCACGGTGAGCCAGACCGACAATTCCGTTTAGGTCAGAGACTCCGCAACATCTCAAATCTGAGACTGAGACTGTAACCATCCTTCCCGTTTCTTCATACCCGGCACCGTTTTTCCTGCCCTCAAAGTATAAACGAGACGATATAGCGACGCCCCAGTAATGTTCGAATGCAACTCCCAGTTCACCAATTCATAACCTCCTGCCGGAAAAAAACAGAAAAACAATGTCAACTCCCCAGTCGATGCCGTCCCTTCAACACCCGTGACCTTGATTGTATCACTCGGTTCTCGCCAGATCCGTGTGCCCTGCAATGTTTGCACCGTCTTCAACTGGAGACGTGAGTTGCCAAAGACCGTACTCGCCAAAGATACCGACCGCAATGCACGTTTACCTCTGCGCCGTCCCAAATGCAACTTTAAATCCTGCGCCTTGTTGCTCCTCCTAATCCTTGGTGAGCGGACCTTTCTAACCCCAGACACTAGCAGGAGCACCGAGACCGGACGACTGACCCCAAACACCGTTGCCACGTCCCCAGCCACCAGGGGAGGCAAGAGGAGTGGTGGATCGCTTCGATGAAGCTGAAGTTGTGGGTGTACCAGAAGGACGAGTTCCAATGGGAGCCACAGAGGCACCAGCCTGGTTAGGTTTGGAACCAGGATTCAGATCACGAGAGGGGGAGCCGCCAGTTGAGCTAGATGTACTTGTACGGCTCTGGTTACCCACAGCGTTGTCAAAGACCTTGTTGGTGGGTCCAGCAGCCTGGGGACTGACTGTGCTGTGAGGTCGCGAGTTGGGCTCGGTGGGAGGACCGTGGGCATCACCACCAGAGACGGGAGTGCCAGCCTCGCCAGTAGCGGGAGGACGGCCTACGCTGTCATAGGCAAGAGGGGAGTGTCCACGGATGCTTGAGGGTCCGCTAAGGACAGGGGCACCTGTGCGGACATTACCAGTCTCATCCACGTATCCTGCCTTGTCTGCAAAAGGACCCTCGCCATAGAGGGCACTTCGTTGACGGGCAATCAAGTCTCGCGTCTCCTCCTCGGACATGTGCTTGTTGGGCGGCAGAGGCACCTCGGAAAGGACGGCTACGTAGAAAAGCTATTAGCCCATGCTCAACAAACTCGACGATATTACATAGATGCTGCTCAAAATTGGGAGGGAAGAAACACGAACGGCGTCTGGGCCAACGACATTATCGGTCGCCCATGACCACATTATTTTTCTCTATATGCCATCTTGTTTCTTTGTCATAGTTCAATGTGCTACACAGTAGAGGGAGGCCTACTTCGCTGATATTGCTGCTCTGTGTGCAGGTTTCGAAGCTCTCGCTCCCGCTGAGCTGCCATCCGTCTCTTAGCCTGCATGACCTGCTCTGCCTCGCTGGAGCCTCGTGAAGGTTGATGACGCTGGTTTGCGTAGAAGTTTTGCAGATTGGGTCCCTGACCACGGGCGTCATCAAAGTTGTTTACCGAGTGCGGGCGGGGGCCGGGGGTGTGATGGGAACCACGGGAGTCTGCATGATCTTGTTAGTATGTTCGTTGGTACACTCAACCAGACCAATTCATCCGTTCATGTCGGAACCTTTGGCAGGCTTAGTAGCGTAGGATAGAAAACTCACGGCGACCACCCATTCCATAGCCCTTTCCAGACTTTTGCAAGTTCTCGTATGCTCGATCGACCTCTAGAATTGGGTCAGTTTGTCTCATTCGCAGAGTCGAGTCTTGTTCGGGTTCGAATATGCCGGCCAAGTCGTGCCACCAGCACTGACTTTAAGGGCAATCGAACTCGACAAAATCTCTGGGCGTTCTCCATCACATACCATCGAATTGATACGAGAAGGCGTAGTCATCCTGGGGCTGGGGGCCGCTGGCGCCTGCACAAATCAATGCGTTAATTATAATTCCATGTCGGCCGATCGGGAATCTGGCGTACCTGCGCGGGCCGGAGTAGTCGAACCCTGGTGCTCCCAGTTATTCTGCTGGGTGCTGGGAGTAGAAGACGACCACTGGGCCTGAGAGTTGTCGTAGTAGGACATGTTGCAATGTTCTCGGGGTTGAGTGGGGAAAACCGGGACGTTGACGATTCGGCTCGGGCTCTTTCAGATCTCGAATGAGGGTCTATTGGTAGAATGTCTGGTCAGTTTGGTGTTGTTACGGAATGTTGACGACAGAATGCGACGGCGATGTGCAGCGCAATGCGAGAGCGGTGCTAGGAACGAGGGCAATACGAAAGGTGATGAGGAAATTTGCCGCTGTGGCCGACGTCAAGATGCGCACCATCGGCCAGCTAAGACATGGATCCATCAAAAAGCACCACCTAACGCTCCGGGGCCCCTCCTCGCAACACGTTGACAAATCAACCGTAATCCTGTGCGTCGAGGTCTCGACTCACCCAAGAGAGATAAGAATGTGATTAAGCTTCGTCGATGACCTTTTGCCGCTTCGTTGGGAAAGTGAGCGCAAGGCAAGGTTTACGTTTACTCGCCACGGGCCGTATTCTCGGGAATAAACCACGCGAGGGTCTCGGAGGGACGGAGAAAAATTGCGAAGAATTAAAAAATCGCAAGAGGTCGGTGACGAGACGAGAGACGAGTTTAACACGACGGACCTGAAGAACGCTTATCGAGACCAAAGCCGCTGCAAGGCAGACGGAAAAATCGAGGCGGAGGAGGAAATAGGAAGAGGTACCGTAAAGGTAAGAGGGAGAAGGGAAAGGGAAAAAGGTGGTGGTGGTTTAAGATGATGAACGACTCGTCGACTTGGACAGGGCGTGACGGGATAGGTTGGGTTAGAATTGAATGGGGGGAGAAAAAAAACCAGGGCCGAGAGAGCGGGAAAGGAGAAGGAGCAAGCCTAGCCTGGCTTCTCTCGCCCATCAATCAATCAAATCAGGAAGTAGCGTCGTGCCGTGGGGAGTGGACAGTGGAAACTCAGGAACAGGGCATTTCGTAGTGGGCACAGGCCGGAGAGTGACTTTTGGGGGCTCGTAGTTGGTAGGTGGTTGCCAGTGCAGTTGAGGCCTGAGGTGCGGGTAAATCAGGTACTTGAACCAAAGTATCGGCTGTTTTACGGCATGCGAATCATGGCGGTTCATTGTATGACAGCCTGGCCAGGCTAAAAGGCGGAGTACATGAACAGCTTGTACCTCGTTTGGCAGAACCTGAGGTACAGGCAATCACGGTGCAGTAAGGTACCTGCCAGCACGAAAGAACACTCGATCCATGAGATTTTTTGCGATGTCGGGGTACAAACGAGACATGCATTATGTGACCGGATCGAATATTCCGATCAAAAGCAAAGCTGGCATCTCTTCTCTCCCTTCTATTCTGGTGTTTCTCCTACCATTGACTTCTTTGCCTATTAATGAAGAAACTACAGTACAGCGCAGTAGTGGCCTTCAACATCCCCTGGCATAGAGGCTAGAGATGGTCCTGGCGCTGGTCGCCCGTTGTCCGTTGAACGCCCAGGCGCCGGGCCCAATCCTCTTTTGATTCGATAACGGGGCTAATAACGGAGTGTGAAATGACGACGTGTGGGGGGTGCCATTTCTCGTTTCTTGGCCCTTTTGCCAGCAACGCAACTCCACGCTCCACGATACCAGCAGATGATGTCCACGACGGGTGGGTTGCCAGTGCAGCTGAAAAGAGAGAAACACTGTGCGAATTCACTGATCTCGAAACATGAGGTTATCATCAACTTCAAACAGAGTACACCTCATTCAATGTCTCCCTCCCTCCATCATTGATGTGCTTCTACCGGAATCTGCAACAGCTCAATCCAATTACACTATGGCCCTAGCGGAAAATCACTGGACCCCGAGATAACGACACTGATCCAACACCCTTCCCCGGGCAGGTTTATCCCGGCCTCTCACTAAACCTCGGCCGAAGCTCATCGCGCCATCCGCGGGCTTCCAGCGCTTCAGTGCTTCGCGATCTTCTGGGATGCCCAGGGTCTTTGCCTGCTCCATGCGTGTATCAAAAGCACACAGACATGACAGACCTCTCTCGTGAAGCACGGTTCAGGTACAACAGCGCAAACTTGCATGGGAGATGAACCAAGACGTGTCGCTTAGGGATGCACCTCATCCTGTAAACTTGGCGCTCCAGGTATAAACAGTGGGATATACTGGCAAAGAACGCAGATACGTTTTGGTTCGGCAATAACCAGTACAGATATATCCAAACATGAATCGCATTAACGAAATATCAACAATGGATGTTGCACCGCAACAGCTTGCCAAAGCCCACTTGCAGTATCCTCTGCAATCAAAGCGCGTGTTTCCACATCTTGGCACGTTCTCCTTCCCCTTTCTTCAGAGTCAACATCAATCGGAGGTATTGTCTTTTACATCTCCAAACGAGCAAGCCATCATCTTGATATTGTGGATACACAAATTACCTTTATTTGAGCGTCCCCCTTTTCCCGGGATTGCGGTCTTGACTTGACCAGTGCTGGGGGTTTTAGCGGGGTGCTCTTAGACGCCGGTTCATTCGATGGGTTCGAGCTGTGGATTACCGCCAGCCAAAGTCACCTGAATCACACCTCCAAGTGTTGAGACTTGACATCTGCAATTCGCAGCAGTAGTGTTTGAGGGACAGATTGTTTGGGCTACAGCACAAACTTGCGGTTCATGGGTTGCAGTCGTACCTGCGAGTGTACCCGACATGACATGGTTGTCGGCAACTTGACGTCGACTGAACATTAAATAGTATGCATGGAGCTTGAGTAACCAACGGACGTGGGCAGTTGCAGAAAGATATCACGCATATCTTTGTGATGAACCGCAATACCTGTGACAAGAAACATGGCGCTGCAGCATGTTTCAATTGCGTATGGATATCTGGCAGTCGCTTCAGCTTACACACGAAACATAAACGAGACTGGCCAGAACATTCACAAAGTCTCAAGAAGTGAGCACTGTGTCACAACTTGGAATGGAGGATTGCTTTTCAAATTACTTGCGGCGTTCGGGCCGTTGTCGATTCTCACGATTGGAAAGCTGTCAGCCAAAGACGGACCTCCACTCAGAATGCCCTCCACCACCCGGTCACGGCGCATGTCAACATGGTTCGATTCTGATGATACCCTGCCGGTCGTTGGGCGTTGAATATCTGACGCTCTTATTCCGCCTGGACAATGAACCATGGAATTGTCCCTCTGTTTTCTTTCGTGTGCCATCATCATCGTGATACCACGGGATCGTCGCCCGTATACATCGGGCACACCAGGCGGCACTTGGGTCCCGGTATTGGGCCCGAAATGTTCGGGATGGTCCCCAAGATTCCATTGACGATTATTAGGCTCTGTTATCTGAGACCTGGAGTGAGACATCCCCTGAGATGAGATCTCCAGCGGTCCAGCCGACTATCTCAATTCTGGCTTGTGATCGATCCTCCCTGCCGTCGGCTCTGATGCCCGTGCTTTAGCGAAGATGACCGGAAGATGCTTCGTCAGGCATGTCATCTTGGCGATACGTCTGTTCTTCGTTCAGCTGCTGACGATATTCCAGTTAGCACTCTGGGCGACAGGGATCTAAATGGATAGCCCCAGATGGGTGGACAGACTTGGCCAACAGGGTCCACCACCAAGGGAAGTCCACCTGTCATCGCGGGCAGGTCGTCACAGTCTTCCAGAACATGCTTCAGATTGACTGGTCTGTCACTTGATAAGCCTTCCGGTTATGCAGCAGCAGGCAACGGCTGTTACATGGTGACGCACAACGCATGCAAGGTCGGTCCAACGCGAAAGTCTGCCTTGTGACGACACCGGGCGACGTTATGTAACCCACAGTTGTCGCTCTGTACTGTACGACAACACCGATTCCATTTCCATCTCTACGCCCCACGAGTCACTTTTAGCCAAGCCAATATGCGGAAACTATAAGGGGCTGCCTGCCCAACTTTGGCAATTGACATCGAACCTTTGTCATCTTCGGGTAAGCGTCCCAAAAGGTGAACTTCCCCAGACTGCTGCCCCGCGGTTATTGGTTGAAACAACCGCATGTCGGACTCGTCACCCGATGTTTCTGCGAATTGTAACTGCACTCACGATTCACGATTCAATGTCTTGAGTAATATTTCAAGACCCATACCCAAGTTGCACAAAACATCACCATTCGATGTTTGTTTATCAGCAAATGTCATTTCCCGGAGGGAGAAAATATGCTATTCTTCATAAGCTACCGTGTCGCAAGCATGCATGCATCGTGGTTGCTGTCACTAATTAGCCTTCCATGTGTTTGAGGAGCCCGTAATCTTTGGTCATTCATTAAAGGTATAAGTCGCGCGTTCTTACTGCCTCCGCTGAGGCCCATCAGTTTTCAGGTGGACCAGCTCATCTATAGGACTGCCGCTCTAGAGATGCCAGAACCCAAGTCAGAGATCAGCATATGCCAACCAGTTCAACTAGCTGTCCTATGATCTAGTATTTCATCCCTTAGTCAGCATAACTATGCCATGAAGAAGACGTAGCTGCTGGCGCTGGGTCTCTGGTCTTCTGTGTCAAGCTTATCCCAAAACCTCGAAGGTGTACATTTCTTCGCGGCCTTTTCGTTGTCTTCAGCGTGATACTTCATAAGACCTAACAGCTCTGAAGCGACCGTGATGGTGAAAGTCTCCTTGTGGAATCGTTATGTATCACGCATCCTACACCAGAAACATGTGCCTGGTCAACGCCAGACACAAGATTCACAATCGCTTTCCAGGAGAAGTGCCCAAGAACGTAGTATGAATTGCCTCTCTACCATGGCCTATTTCCCCGAATCATACGATTCGTGATCTCCCCATGTCGTGTCTTCTTCCCCAAATGCTCTTCAGTACATTTCTCGTCAGTATTGAGCTATATTTGACTTTCTCAAATGCTGCTTGTTGTTGAGGTCATACGTCTGATAGCACGGAATATTGAAATTGCTTCTTCAGTGGGTAAGTCCAAAGGAATGTCATATGTGTACAACAAGCTTATTCATGGCCCGGGCTCATTCCAATTTATATGAGGTTATTCAAGTTGAACGGTCTGTCAATTCTTCAAACTCAGGATTCCAGCATGTACATGATCACAACTATATACTTGAGTTTACACTACCCGAGAGAAATCGACAAACCATCGTATATTTCAAGAGAAAATCTTATACTTCTAACCCTCGTATTCCAGACCCAGCACCCAACCCCATAATCATACTCATAAACTCCATCATCAGCAATGAAATCAACTCCTGCAACGGCCCATTCAGAACCTTCAAACTACACTCATCCCCCTCAGCATGTTGAATAAGCTCACTCAACACCATATAAGATCTGTTACAGATCGGGCAAAAGAAGCCTCCTAACCTGGTACAGGGAGCTCCTGCCTCAGCAAATTTCTGTCCGAGGACAAATATATCCATCTCATTCACGCCAGGGATACATCTCCCATTCTCAACATGCTTCATCATTGTGGATGCTTTTTCGAACTTGCGTTCACATGTGATGCAGTCGGTGTTTTTGCTGGAGTTAGGATTACGAGCTGCTTTTGCTTTCTGCTTCTCATGGTGTACTTGTGTGGGGACGGCGAATTCAAGCCAGTGGTCGAAATCTCTGACGACGGTATCGACGACTTTGGACTTGGCCTGATGATTCTAAAGGGGTTGGGTCAATACTGTGATAGGCATGGATATAAAGGTTACTTACCTCGAGAGTGGCCCGGGTCTGGAAGTACGCCTCACATGTGATGCAACGGTTATGAGCCTCCACCTCATGGTTCATGCGTTCCGTGCCAGTTTCGAAAGACTGCCCACAGCCAAATTTGCAATCTCTTAGGAAATACTTGATTTCAAAGAAGAAGGGGAATTCCTTCGCATCAGGATAACTCTTGCAGACGGTGCGCTTGGGGCCGTAGGACTCATCCTTTGCGATCTTGGCTTGGACATCGACAACAGCTGGGTGGCTGATACCGTGGACATGCCATTGATGTGCCACTAGTAACATCTGCGGGAAATTCTCGTTGCAGTGTGTGCAGAGCGTTGGAGGGCCTCTCTCATTCTCCAATTCAAATTCGGGATCATCATCATCATCGTCATCTGAGAAACCAGGATAGCCATAGTCTGGGTCGTCGGAGTCGTATATATCGCCTGGCTGAATACCAGCTGGGAAGTCAAACTGGTGTCTTCCAAATCCTCCAAATCCTCCATGGCCAGGATATGAGAAAGGATCATCTTCGTCTTCATAATCTTGATAGTCTTCGTCTGCATAATCATCATTATCGCCATCATCACCAAATGGTGGAAATGCCATTCGCAGTAGTTGTCTCATTATATCATCCTCTGAGTATCTCGGTCTATGCATCTCGGGATGGCTGTCACGCTGATGCTGACGAAGTGCAGACGCGAGACGGAAGGTCTTGTTACAAGGTCTACATCTGAAAGTTGGGTTTTCAGGCACACCTTGCTTGGAGTCTGTGGGTTCGGCTTCGACGATGCCATGTTTGTTGAGTTTATGATCCGCAAGTCCCTTGGGGTGGCGAAATGCTTTTTGACAGGTCTGGCAATAGGGCTTATCCTCGACCTCGTCCTGGTCAACGTCGTCTGCTTTCTTTCCTGCAGCAGTCACGTTTGCTCCTTGACCTGAACTCTCTGCAACAGTGCCGTCTGCCACTGCATGCTTGATGAGTCCATGCTGAACGAGGGCAGATTTGAAACGGAAGCTCTTGTCGCAAAGCGTGCATTGATGCATGTTTGAGGCTTTCTTCTCGTCTGTCGCGGTCTCTTCAGTGGGCTCTTGCTCCTCACTCTCCTCATCCGACCCATCTTGTCCATTTGATACTCTCATACCAGAGGCCAGCGCCATATTCTCCATCACCTGTTTCATCGCTTCGAGACGTTGCTCTGCCTGATGCTTCATAAGGGCATCCTCAGAAGGAAAGTTCTCATTGCAACATATGCACCTGAACTTCTGAGATCCAGCAATATGTCGCTCCTTCAGCGTCGCGCGCACCTGCTTCGAGGAGCCAGCTGTATTGCCATCTTGTCGTGAACTCTTTGCCGGACCCTTCCCTTTCTTATCTGAAGTGTGCTTGCTCTTGAGATGCCTTCGGAGTGAATTCCGACTGGTGAACGACTTGTCGCAAACATGACATTTAATTGTCTTTTCTTCGGCATCTGGAGTCTTGTCCTCTTCCTTAGCCGGAGTATCCTTATCCGTTTTGGCAGTACGATGCTTGGTTCTCTTGTGCTGATACAGGGCACCTCTATGACCGAAAGACCTGTTGCAAATTGAACAAGTGGTCTTACTTTCCTGGCTCTTATCGTCCTGATTCACATTTTCTTGTTTGGCAGAAGTATCTGGGGCCTCAGGCTTCGGGGGACCATGCTTGCTCCGCTGATGCTGCGTCAATGAAGATTGACGCGGGAATGACTGTTTGCAAAGCGCGCAATCAAAAGTGCTGGCCGCTTCGCCATCTTGTCCTGGCTCAGACGCGTCTGCTTCGTCTTTCTTGACAGCATGTTTGCTCTGCCGATGTCGCCTGAGTGAGCCTTTGTGGGGAAACGACTTGTTGCAGATATTGCAATTGACGGGCTTGCCTTGAGGCTTCGCGGATGAAGCCTCTCCAGGATTGTCATCAGCCATTTTGGACAAACATAAAGGGGTGACAATCGAGGGACAGAAAAGAAACGCGTGCGTGTTAAGAGAATTGGAGAAGGATGATGCAGTGGACGACGCCCTGAAATGGGGTTGCAGACGCCCTGAAATGGAAGCGGATCAAGAATAAAGCGTCCAAGTTGATTGGCCAACCGGCGCCACAACGTAGACCGTTTCAACAGAGCAACCGCTATAAACAACGTCAAATAGAAGCAAAACGAAGCATTGAGAACTTATTTGAAACTGACGACAAGAAAAACACAGCAACTATTTTCCTCCTTCTGTCCTCCTCCATTTCGGCCTCATGTGAGATCTCTGATGGCATCGCTCTCTGGCCTGGGGCTATATAATATACAGAGATCCAAGGCTTGCTCTTACGCCGAGGACACTGGTTTGGATAGAAAAGTACCTATTAGATTGAAGTAATACAATGAGGGAAGAACATATCTCGCATGGCAACAACCGTAGCATCTTCAAGAAATCGAATTCAAAAGATCAACACCAGCTTAAAAGAGTTCAGCCTCTATCATACGCCACCTCACCTCGGTCATAAAAGCCTTCAACGGGCCCTGGCTAACATCAGAATTGCACTTGTTCCCCTCTGCATGGCGAATCAAGCTACTCAAAGAGTCAAAACGGGCTTCACAGCCGGGGCACTGGAACTTGTTATCAGAGTAGCATCTCGACACCACGCTCTGATCACTCGCATCGATAGCCCATTTGATAGAACGAGCATCAATATAAGAGTGGCATTCGCGCATCTCCACATGCTCCACCATCTGAGAAGAGGTCCTGAACATCTTCCAGCATGTCACGCAGTGGATCGTGTTCTTCTCGGAAGACCACGAGTTGATCTCCCTGAGGTCATCCAACATGTCGTCTTCATCGTAATCATCAAATTTCTGGAAGTCCGAGTACGAAAGCGACTCATCCGAGATGTTGCCCTGGTCAAATAATGCGAGCCAAGCGTTCTCGTGCCTTTCCTCCCAGTGATTTGCAAGTAGATGCTGGTTACGGAAGGGTTCGTTGCATGGATTGCATCTGAATCCTGACGTAATCTTCGTGAAGGGAGCATCAGCCTCTTCTGGGGCCACCTTCGTGAGACATCTATGGGGGTTTGTGGGATGGCGCCCATGGTTATGATCCATATGGCCCAGGAACCGGTTGACATTGCGATATAGTCTGCCGCAGGCGGTGCATTTGAACACCAAAACGCTGGCGTTTTTTGCATTGTCCTCTGTCGTCGGCTTCTCAATCGGCTTGTTCTTCTCCGCTGCCCAAGTGCCATGGCTGAGCTTTTCTTGATGCTCAAGGAGCATAGCAACATAGTAAAAGGCCTCGTCGCAGTGCTCGCACTTGATTTTTGGTGGCGGAGGTCCTGCAGCTGTTGTCTCGACTGGCTTCTTGCTTGTTGCTGGAGATACATGGCCGACCTTCCTTTCATGCTCGTTGAGCACGACAGCAAAGTAAAAGGCCTCGCCGCAAACCTGACATTTGAATCGTGGTGGAGGAGGTCCCGCAATCGACTCGTCAGCCGGCTTCTCGACTGGCTCCTTCTTTGACAATGTGAAAGGGCCATGTCCGACCTTTTTCTCATGCTCAAGAAGCATGGCCGCAAAGTGGAAGGCCTCATCGCAGTCCCTACAGTTGAAACGGGTTGCAGGAGGTCCTGTAACCGGCTCCGGCTCATTCTCCCTTGTTGCCATAGGCCCATGAGCGAACATGTATTGATGCTCTTGAAGCGTAGCAGTGAAGTAAAACGCCTCGTCGCAGTCACTGCACTTGAATGGTGGTGGAGGGAGTTCTGCATCCAGCTTCTCTGTGCAGTTCTCGCCTGGCTTTTCGATGGGCTCCGCGACGGGCTCCCTGTCGCTCTCCTCGTCATTCTCCTCCTCGTTCTCTGTATCGCTCTCCTCATTGTTCTCCTCGTCGCTCTCCTCGGCTTCCTCATCATTGCTTTCATCGTAGTCGTCCTCCCCATCGCTATCCTCATTACTCTCCTCGTAGCCTTCCTCGTAGTCCTCCTCGTCAGTCTGCTCATCGGTATAGTCCCATGGATTAGGCGAAGGAAAACGATAAGTGGTTCTCATATGATGTTCAACCTCGTCATAGGAGTAAAACGTCTTGGGGCAAAAGTCGCACTTGTATGCAGTAATAGGCCCATCGTCCGACCAAAGGTTATGGCGTATAACATGCTGTTCAAGCAGATCGAAATGGTGAAAGCTCGAATTGCAGAAGTCGCATTTGTACGGTTGTCGAGAAGGTTCAGTAGCCTTTTCTTTCTGATTTTTCGAATTTCCAATTGGGTTCTCTGTAGGCTCTGTTGTTTCCTCTGGATGCCATTGCCTGAGGGCGCGCTTGTGTTGTTCAAGTGCAGCTTTGGTACGGAAAACCTTCCTGCAATGCGTGCATACTTGATTATGCGCGTCTCTGTGATGATCTTGGAGTGCACGGTCATCAACGAAAGTTCTTCTGTTGCACCATTTGCAGTTGATCTTGTCCGTTTCTAGCTTCGGATCATGCTTTGCTTTCTTATGTTGATCAAGTCCAGATTGTAAATTGAAGAGCCTGTCGCAAAGAGGACAACTCAAAACAGTCGGCTCAGAATCTTGATCTTGGTCCTCCTGCTTCAGATGCTCTTGTTTGATAGGGGCTTCACTGTCCACAGCTGGGCTCTGTACCTTGGGGCTTGGCTTTGCGTCTTCAGCGGGTTTAACAGAAGCACCGGGAACTTTCGAGGTATGCTTGCTCTTCTTATGCTTCTGCAGCCAATGCTTAAATCTGAATGACCGATTGCAGATTGTGCATTTGAATGACTTTGACACTTCATCGCCGCTATCTGATTCGGCGCCGTCTGTATCTGCGGAGGCATGTCCGGTCTGTTGACGATGTTGTCTAAGCGAATGCTTATGGGGAAAGGACTTTTTGCAGATATTGCAAGTAGGCAATTTCGCTTCAGGCTGTTCAGCACTATCTTCGGACATGGCTTGAGATTTTGAAATACTTGATCTGGTCGGTGTTTAGAAAGTTAAGAGATAGTTATCGGGGAGGGAGGTCATTTGAAATAGGGGCTTGGTTCCAAAAGCAATTAATGGAATCGCATGAAGTTAGAAGCGTAACGTGTGATTGGCCATTGGAATTGGCATTAATTACCACACGAACTCTAATCTGTCTCAAACACGGAGCCTTCGCGAATCATATTGGAAGCCATCGGCATAAATTCATAAGTTATACACTCTAACCCCTGCTTTTTTATTAGCAAGGTACTTACTTATAGAGGTCTTTAATATCTTAACTAAAACATCTTTCTATTTTCCTATTTTAACTTAAAAATACTACATAAATATTACTTTTTTAAAGCAAAAATTTGGCTATTTTAGAGTCTTTTATAGACAATCCTGGCTCTTAGTGTAAGGCTGTTGCGCACTAATAAAAATACAGGGGCTAAACTGTAGTTATATTCACTGACAGGCCAACGATCTCAGCAGCTGTGCACATAATTTACCAATGCTTCTTCCAACCTATTTTGAGATGGTAAGCCGTCGTCGCGATGGCTACCAATGAGCTCCAGGGTAGGGTGGTCGGGTTCGTCACGATGGCTGGCTACATGCGGATCAGAGTTTCTGGTAATTTATATGTCAACGAGACAGCTAGTCGTGCAGAAGTAGATCTTAAAGCGTATTCTACAGTTTATGTCAAGGACTGATACCAAAACGCCTTGACTCAGTGAGAACAGAAGGTTACGACACTACGGCGAGATGGATCGAGCCAACGCCCAAACGTCTTCGAAACCAGTTCTTGACCCTGATCCGTGTCCCTCGATTCACATTCGAGTCCCATGCCTCTTCAATCTCAGCTGAAACTTCCGTATCAATATCCTCTTCTCGGATACGGTTCAGGCCACAGCATTCCGGGTGACTAGCTGCGGCTGCAGGAAGGCCCAAGAGCCTCGCCTCCAAGTATCCAACCTTTGCCTCCTGAATGACATCCGCAGCCACAACTTGCTGATCAGCTGTCGCTCTTCGCTTCCAGAAGAACACTTGATTAGGATCCATAGGCTGAACACCAAGATACCCTGGCACTGCATCGCTAAAGCCACATTCCTGTCTTCCACGAGCGCCAATATGTACCTCGGCATGAGCTGAAGCAGTTTCGTGCTGAGTTGATTCGTCTGTGCTGGAATCGGTGCAATCGGCGTCACAGTAGTTGAGAACCATTCCTGGGTTGCGATCTTTTCTACCCATGATGACTAGCCTGCCGACTCCAGCTCCAGGGATAGATCCGCTCGGACAGCACCAGGCATGTTTCATCATGGCCTCGTGCGTGGTGTCGTGAGTAACTTGTCGAGACACCCTTTCGGTTTGTCCTTCAGAAGTGCAGCTTGGGAAGCGTCTTTTGAGTTTATCTTCATCAAAAGAAACACCCAGGTGGGAAGATAGTTGTTGGACCATCCAAGCGAGAGGAGCATGCACAAGTCCTTCTTGTTGTCCAAGCTTACCCATGTTACCATGGTCGCCTAGAAATAAAACCTGGTGGACATTGTGTCCACACATGTAAGTTGGACTATAAGGACTTCTGGTTTCGTGCAGCGCCAGAGCATGGAAGGAATATTTCACATCTGTATCAAGCTTCAGCATTCGGTATTGAGTCAGATTATGCCAGTACTTACTATTCGGAACATGGCCTATGACCTTGGTTTTATACTTGCTTCGGTGAAGATAGGATAGTGGCTTTGCGATGCCAAACAGTGGGATACCTAGCGAACCAACTGTATCGAAACAGCACAGTGCATCGATCTGAATGTCGTCCCAAACTTGAACTTATCAACAGTCATTGCCAAAGGAAAGGAGCCCATACTTACAGCTGTAATTGCGTCGTACCTCATACTTGTTGGCCTTGGTAAGATACGGGTCTTTCTTGCAGGCGTCATACAAACGTTTGAAGAACTCCGTATCTCCGTCTCGAACTAGGCCGAGGCATTCGATTATCATTGCCAGATATCGAGCGGCCCATGCGCCTAGGCATCATTATAAGCCATCCATGGATACAGATCAAGCAGAAGTTCCTGGCTTACCTCGTGAATAGCCACAAAAGACAATCCTATCGCCCTTGTTATAGTCGTCCGCGATATTACCTTTCTATTGTCAGTATTTCTCACATGGAGATAGTAGTGCCTCTTACGATAAGCAGTTATGACGTTCCTTCGCGTGCCCCAACCACCAAGACCTGCGACAGATGAGTTCAGGGTTTAATAGTACAGGGGATAGATTATGAAACGAACCTCCGAGAATCTTGTCTGTCAAGCCATCAGTCCCAACTCCATTGACACGAATCTTCCGAACTTCCTCGCCCTTGGAGATGAGATCAGGTAGGCTGGAGACCACGGTCTCTTTCGAGCTTTTGACGCTGCCATGCCATGTTCCTGTTCAAGTTAGTCATCTATTATTTTGAGAGTTCTAGTTAAGAGAACTTTCGTACCATCAAATGCAACGAATAGGAGTTTTGGCCAACTTTGGTTCTCCTTTCGCTGGCGGGCCTGCTTTGATTGTCCAGGAAGATGAGAGTGTCTCGCCATTATAAACTAACAGATAGTTTGATATGAACGAGAGTTTAACGGCTGCTGTTTATGAAACGAATAAAGTATTTTGAACGAACGAATAGCAAGAGAATATTGAGTTGGGATACTGGTTACAATAGAAAACATGGACCCCAAGAAGGCAAAGTCCGGTTTAAATAAACCGAAACATAAATCAGGCTGTGGAAGAGTGACTCCCTTCTTTCAGCCACTTTTCTGGGTTATCCTACAATTTCGATGGCGGTGCAAGGCATAACTGGCTCCCTCTGCCCAAGCTCAAGTCCGAAAGCCTTATTAGCAATCCATCAACACGGTTAAATTGCACTTATGCCTGTCCAGCCAGTAATTATGACATAGGTGGGAAAGCCTCTTGGGGGCTGCTATATAAACTGCGGGAGATGTTTGGGGGCCACGTCTCTACTTGAAGATTGGTGCAGGGCTTCTGACAAGTGTCAGCTGAAATACACCCACTAATTATTTGAGGCTGTGAGATCCTTCTGATCCAAAACTGCGAACGCCATATGTCAATAGTGTGTCTTGGCGACATATCATCGAGTACAGCGCCTCGTATCCATTTTCACGGATCGCCGGAAAGGGGGCCATTCCACTATTAACGAAAGACGTTGAGGCTGTGCACGATATTTCGGCGATTAATATTCTCTACGACCCTGCTAGTCAGGGACGAGTTTTTTTTTTGGATTACCCTTCGTTCACATAAAGGTCACTTGTCACTCCAAAGTAGGCCGGGCGTTTGCTGACCATCTTAGAGCAGCACTGCCTCATGGACCGACGAAGTGCGATGAGGTGAAGGATATGCTTCATAGGGATGGCAGGTATTGTCAATTGAACTTTCAACAACTTGGGGCACATGACTACAAACACACTTCATCCCCGGTTCCCTCTCCTAGCGGTACTCTCTGAGGATAATCCACCCTGCGTCCAGAAATTACCATTAATTCTGCCGTAACCCTGAGCGCCATAATTGCCGCTGAGTCGAGTCGGGAGAGGGCATAAATACACACAACGACATGGAAGATGGTGGCATTCATGTGCCCTTCATTCCAACTTGCCGCAGAGGTACAGACTGAGAATAAAACGTGGACGTGATTAGCCGACCGATGCTGAGACCAGATCCGGACAATGTTGCTCGACTCGAGTGGTTGGGGTCATGGAACATTCAAGAGTGACTTGAGAGGCCATCAAGTGCTTCAACTTTTGTATAGAGTGCGCAAAATAATATACGCCTACAAAATAGACATTAAATAGAGCATTCATTCAGAGCAAGGGAGCTCGAGGTAAGATCGAACATTTGGCGCTGACTGACCCGATCGACCCCCGCCACAGCGCTAATAACGGACCAGACTCAGGCGAACCGGCAGATTCACTTATTCCCGACTGATCATCAATCGACATGGGTTACCTTACATACGAGTCTGATTCGTCAGTAGCAGACTTTGCCGTCTCCAAACAAGCCTACCTCACTTCCCGCCCAGAAGTTTCTTTTGGATACACTCTTGGATACAACAGTCACCTCCGAGCATCGTTTTCTCCTTTTGCAGCGCGCCGATACCGACGACGATGCTGGCAAATGGGAGCCTCCAGGTGGTGCTTGCGATGATTGGGACAAGAGTATCTTGAGTGTTGCCGTACGTGAGCTGCATGAAGAAGCAGGTCTCGATGCGGAATGGATCGGTGGTCCTGTCGACAAACCCCATTTCTTCACTCTTGACGACGCGAAAAGAGTCTGTCAGTTCCACTTTCTGGTATCGGTAGATATGAGCAACCAAACAGTGAAGCTATCTCCGGATGAGCATCAGCGCTTTGTCTGGGCTACTGAGGATTAGGTGAAGTCGAGGAAAGTGGGCGACATTGACTCGTTCTTTAAGTCAATATGACGAGATGTCGGAATACAGAGCCTAATCATGCACAGGAACGAGTTCGTGATATACATGAAAACGTCTCCCTGGAGAATAGGCTTGGAGTCTGATCACACACATCACTTCTTGAGCTCATGAATTACGGGTAATTAGATCAACGATTAACTTATGGAGCAAGGTGTATTACATGCTCTGTTTATGTAACATGAATGATGCCTTAAGCCTTAGACCTCCATATGTTCTAAATCCTCCTGCAACATAATGCTTTGTTTTGCCTCGTGGCCTTCCCGTAGTTTACTCATGCTTCCTATGACATGTGAATCAAAAAGCCTGTGATCGGAGACCGAGTCTTCTTATTCCCAGACACATGTACAGGCGTTGTTCCAGATGGATATATCTCGAACGTCTCGTCGGTGTAAATCGAGCGACCGGCGTAATTTTCCTTTTTCATGGGGACTCTGTCTAGTACTCCTGGAGCGACCCTGCCGATACGTACTTCCTTGCGCATTTCCATCTTCACCGGTACAGTTGTTTGGATGCGCGTTGGAGGTCGGGGATCGGCTCTGGTTTTACTGGTAGTGGATGTACAACAGAGGGTTCGACAACAGGGGACTCGATGACGGAGGACTCGACTTGATGGGTCTCGCAGTGCTACGAAATCAATTAGCAAACTTTGGCAGTAATACAAAGGTCAGATCACTCACCTGTTTGAGTTCTGCACTCGACTTGAAGAACCGGTAACAAACAGCACACCTATTGTGAGCCTCCGCATCGTGCTTTTTCTTAAGCGCAGCGGTCTCAAACACTTGCCCACAAGGACCACACGCCATGTGGTCCAGCCACAAATGGTCACATAGCTCCTTTTCCGAACCGAATCGGAGTTTTGGATCACAGTGGTCGCATAAAAATGTCCCAGGCTTTACAGGAAGACCCGACATGACGTGCTTCTGCTTCTTGGCTGGACTGGCAAAGTGTGTCTTGCAAGCACAACAGTATGTGTGCTCATGCTTAGTTCTCAGATGTTTCGACAGCTTAACTTCTGTTTTAAAGTTCTTTCGACAGACATGGCAGTACAAGATAGACGCCTTATTCTCCTCTATGGACTTTTTGAGAGCGATGAGGAAGTCTCTCCATCCAGTTTCTTCGATCCAGTTTCGTAAAGTACATGCTCTCTTTTCAAAATGGTTAAGGAGCGTGCTCATATGAAGGCACTTCATGTCACAGGCTGGGCATTGTAGGTCGATATTCCGAGTTGACGATCGGTGGAAATGCGCACAGTGAGTTGCGACAACACTGCGGACAAGTCGACCAGTGCAAGCTGATTCGCATGAGCCGTGCTCAAGATGTTCCATCATTCCTGAATAGCATTTGAATTGTTTTTCGCAGCCGATACAGCAAATCGGGCTCTTTGTGTGGGCAGCTTTATGCTAAGAAGATCGGTCAGACTAGAGAGTTTACCTGCCCAAGAGAATGAACTCACTCGTTTTAGCTCTGACTGTGTTGTGAAACCTTCATCACATGCGTGGCATAGGTTACCGTAGTGGCATTTCGAGTTATGCTTCTCTTTCTCAGCATCGCTTTGGAAATATCTGCAGCATTCGCTGCAAACGGGACCAGAGGCCGTGCTTGTTTTTGAACTTGAGAGATGATGACCATGACCCTGAGCAACTTTGGGTGACTCGGGCCCTTTCTTGACAGGCGCGTCGATTATGATGCAATCATCATCAGAAGATAAAACCTCTCCCTCTTCGAGCTTGACGCGCTTGCGCGCACGCACCATTATGGCAGTAGGTGATGCAGTTGTAGTCCCGGCAGTTTTGGCAGGCGTTGTTTGACTGTAACAGGGAGAAGATGGAGTTTGCGTGGAGATCAGCGATGCCTTTGTGAGCGTTGCAACAAATGAACGATGCGTGCGAGGCGCGTGGATGTTGGCGATGGGAGTCTGTGGTTGGGTTCGGCGCTGCCTTATTCAATACGATTGCCAACAGGACAATCAATCAATCAATACCTTAGGCAACTACCCCGCAGAGATCCTCCTAGAAACCTTGTTTTTGTCAGAGCTCAGGCAATGTATTAGGAGACCCGTGATTTCAGGAGGTTGCTCAAGATCATTGAAAGCATCCGTAGATTTAGTCTCTTTGCCATTTACTATCATTTCCAACAATTCTAACCTCTTTTCTAGCTCTGATTGCAAACCAGCCGCTCATGCCTTGGAAACCAAAAAAAACTGGTAATCAAACTCTGACTCGTTCCCATCTGGATTTTCTTTCTCTTGGGCGTGGCCTTTGCTACAGTGCTTCTCGGTGGATATGTCTCGAATATGACCGACGCTTGAGCTGTCGCACAATTGAAGCGAGAGCCTTGGGTTTTCACGGGAGGCTTAACCCACTTCGGAGAAGCAACTCTCTCCAAAGGAGCTTCCGGGCTTGCTTCAGACTTGACTCATCTGACGGCGGCCGGAATAGAAGGGACTGTTGGAATCTCTTTCTTCACGGGTAAAGCTGGAGCCGTCGACGAGGCCGGCTTAACCACAGTAAGAGGGTTGATTCCATGAAGCTCCTTGTAATGCTGCCAATTGTGTTAGAGGATTCAAATCGGTGCATTGAATACTCACCTTGCAAAGGTCGCTCGGACTCATGAAGAACTGGAAACAGTCAGGGCATCTATGATGAACCACAGCCCCATGAACCAACCGGTCCTGCTTATTGTCGAAGTTCAGTCCACAAGGGTTGCATTTGTTGTGGCAGTGCCACATATGGTCGTTGTAGCTATTTTCCATATCGAAAGCAATTGAGGGCTCACAAATGGCGCAGACGGAAGCCGAACTTTGATCGGCGTGCGCGAGATGATATGTTTATGCCATTCTTCCGAGTCGCGAAAAACCCTGTCACACGTTCGACAGACGGTATTCTCATGTTGATATCGCAAATGATCAAAAAGACCAGCTTCCGAGTCAAACAGTCTTTTGCACATGTTGCAAGTCCGATTAGCCACGTCGATCTCTTGCTTCAAGGCGAAGAGGAGATGCACCAGGCCCGTTGCTTGTTGCCAGTTCCTCAGGGCGCAGAGTCTCGATTCCATGTGGCGCAACAGAAGAGACAGAGTCTCGAATTCGAGGTCGCACCCCGGACAAGTCATGTTGGGGCCTGGATTGGAGGTCTGATCGTTTGTGTCACACAATTGTGTGACAGTGCTTGGATAGTGCTCTGGCGAAGAACGCGGAATTAAAGCCTGACTTGCATCGGTTTCCCTCAAGATGGTACATCATCTGTGAAGAGGATATGCATCTGTGGTCGCACGCTGGGCATTGAATTGGATGCGGATCATGCGATGATAAATGCTAGGAGGAGAACCTGGGTTACTCATCAAGTTTGACGACGGACAACGAGTAATGACCTTCTTGAGATCTATAGCAGTCTCGAATCCTATATCGCACGCCAAACAAAGGAATTTATCCCAGTGCCATCTGGAGTTATGCGCTGCTTGCTCCTTGGCGTCGTTGAAGATGATTCGACAGGGCATGCAATGAAGCGTCCAGCATGCTGTGAGCATGAACATCTGTTCTTCCACCATGGCAAACGTGCGCTCAATGTTCTGGGCCCCAACAGCGCCACGACCAATACAGCAAAGTTATGTTTGGGTAGACAGTCCCCTGCATATATCAAGTATAGATCATTCTGGAATTACAGCTATCAAGAACGATTGGCTATATCTGAAAGAAGAAGAGGCAATAATACAGGAGCCTTGCGCGGCAGCTCTCACTCTTGACACGTTACAGAAGAGCGCTCATAAAACGCTGGTTACGAGCAGGCTTCAACAAGAGGTCCAGGTCTAGGCAAATCTGTCTCGAGGGTGACTGGTGTTAGAGCTTCTTTGATCCGAGTCACGTCTACTAGCAAATGGACTTCATCATCATCTAATCCTCTTCCTCTTTCACTGTGTCGGCCACCAGGCCAGTCTTGCGCTCACAAACTTGGCGATGCTGGAAGGTTTGGCTAGCGACTTGATACAATGACTAACAGAATATACTCACCGCATGGAGATCTTGGAGGTCTGTGTAGAACTCAAAGCAGAAAGGACATATTTTGTGACCAAAATATTCATGGTCTGAAAACTCCTCCTTTGTTTTGAATACGAGTCCACAACACGAAGAGAATAACGTCAAGCTTTACCATAGTTTCAAAAAAAAAAAAAACGATTCCGATCTATATTTACAATCATTATACCAGAAGCTCTGACACACGGATTTTATTTACTAAAAGACCTGAATTCCACCGTCTCAAATCAAAAGATAGACTAACAACTTCGAGAGCGAAGTAAACTGG
This sequence comes from Fusarium agapanthi, assembly GCA_001654545.1. Taxonomy (NCBI): domain Eukaryota; kingdom Fungi; phylum Ascomycota; class Sordariomycetes; order Hypocreales; family Nectriaceae; genus Fusarium; species Fusarium agapanthi. The sequence goes on along the minus strand of LTDI01000127.1, from coordinate 70,732 downwards.
ACAAACAAAGATCTTGCCTTATACACTCCAGACGGGAGACATGCTCTCGAGAGCGGCTCGCTCTAGTTGTCGTTCTCCCCATGCCGAAGAAGGCCCCCTATTTTTTTGGATCTCCACACGCTACCACACATAATTTGACAGCCGAGGTCAGAAACCCATCCTGCCCGACAGTGATACAGTCCTGCCACGTTGGTAGACTGATGGGCAGCTATGGGCCTCAAGATGAAGCACCATGGTGTGCTGTAATAATACAACGTGCGCCGTTCCTAAAATTCTAGCTTTAGTAGATATTTTGCCGTATATAGTCGAAAAGTCCATCGTAGTCCGAGATATTCGCGTGACATCTCTCACTTTCGACATGCTGCAGCAGCGCGCTCAACTTGTTGAAATACGCTCCGCAGCTATCACAATCCAAGTCGTCGTCGTGATCACGATTCCAGGGTCTATAGATCTCGTAGTGGTCCCAAACCAACTGTCTGATGGAATGTTCGTCAGACCCCGACTCGCAAGTGTTGGCCTCGAGATGGAGCACCATGGCCGAATAGGATATGAACATCCTCGAACATCCGAGGCATTCGACGTTTTTCGCGGCGTGGACCTTGCGGTGCTATGAAAGGATAAGTATGAAGAGAGAAAGATAAGACGCTGGTTGGGAAGACAAACGTTGATCAGGTTCGATCGCGAGTTGAAGAATCGGCCGCAGGTTCGGCATTTATCATGAACATCCACATCATGCTCCAGAAGATCTTCCTCGTCGGAAAAGTACTCATCGCATGGCATACAAGCATGGTGCTCTTCTATCAGATGATCCACCAGATCAGCTCGTGAGTCGAAGTCGGGCTCATGATAGCAGTGAGTACAGATATTATGTCTAACAGAGTTCTCAATGTGCTGTTTCTTTGCACGTCCGTGCGGAAAGTGTCTATCGCACCGCCAACAGTAGGTTTGAGAGTGGATGGCACGGATGTGTTGGTCCAGAGAGTTCTCTAGGCGGAAGTGCCTGTCGCAAGGAGGACAGTAAGGCATTTTCGACTTCGCTAGGCTGATGGCATCATCTGAAAGCTAGGAATAGGATCTGAAAATAGGCTAGACTTGGATTGTGTCTTGCAATTGAGAGAGAGACAAAGAGGTGACGGTAAGTTTAGGCATGGGTTGATAAGAACGTGAGTTGTTAAATGTTTGTGGGTGAAAGTAATTTGGTCCAAGGGGGATATTTATAAGCTTTTGATTGGCCCCGCAAGGGCTACTAGACTGCGTTTATAACAGTTGTTGAAAGCTGTACCACCTCGTTGAATGTTTTTGTTATGCAGAACGCTTGTGTAACTGTCTGCATAGCAACTCATTCATGCAAGTTGACCAATGATATCAAGCTCTAACATCAAGTAAACCACAAGATGCCAATTCACAGAGGAACATCCCCGGAGCATCGTCCCTTGACAAGACTAGCATCCTTCCCTGTCAGCCCATCAAAATACTTTAACAGAGCCTTCACAGGCACCATCTCCATCTTCCCTAAGTCGGGATGCGTAGAGGTCAACGTCTTTCCACTCCAAAGGACCCTAACATAGTACTCCTCCTTCTTCTTATACAGCTCAAAAACAACTTCACTTCCCATACCCGGCCAGACCATCACATCGATCTGAAGAATACTCAACAATCGACTGATAGAGCCATCGTGCGCAAAGTTGTGGAGATACAAAAGATCTTGCTTTCCGGCTATGACGGCGCGGAAGTGGCTTGCCAGCTCGGCGATCCATACACCCCATGAAGTAGCAGACGCAGCGAGGGATTCGGGCGCGTCGCGGTACATTTGGGAGTATTCCCATTGGCCGAGACGATAGACCGTATCGGCGAGCTTTTGGTCAACGCAAGTGGTCGAGTTCTTGCCGTTGACTAGCTTGCAGGGGAAGGGCTTCTTGTGGCATTGGCGAGCGGAGAGGTTATCGTAGTAGTGATCAAAACTCTCATGGAACCCAACATCATTAGATGGTACACCAGAGATGTCGTCGAGCGTCTTGTAAAGATCCTTTGTCCTATCAAGATGTGCTTGCCAGTCCTTGTTAGAAGAAGACTTGATAGCGCTAGTCAACTGACTTCCGACACTGCACTTGTACTGCGGTTCCAGACTATCCACGCCAGCTTGTTGAATAAGCAGCGGGACGGATTCGGTGGTCTGATACATGCCGTTGATGAACATACCAGCAACCTGACTCGTAATCTGGTTATTGGTAACTCGGAACATGACCTTGCTCCGCCAATCTTCCTTGCGGCCTGGGATGAATTTCAAAAGGTCGTGGTAGACTTCATAGAGATCTTTTCCGTGGACCCAAGAATCATCGAGGCCTTCGGCGGTAATTTGGGGAAACTGACAGGATCCGATCCATCCGGAGGGGATGAAGGGGTTGATTTCGGAGGTGAAGCCTTTCCAGTAGCCTTGGGCGTTGGGTTTGGGGGATTCAGTGAATTGGCGGCCGAAATAGTAGAGCCCTTGGTTATCGCAGTTCCATTGGTATGGCTCAACGGGGAAAGCGTTGGCTGCGTAAGGAGTACGCTTATGGTGTCTTTGGATCTAGTGAATGTCAGTCATATCATAGCTTTTCCACTGAAGAAATTACTTACCACTTCAACATATTGCAACTCATAATCCTTGGGAGCCTTCTTATACTCCCTCTTCCTCGCATGAGGCATGTTGCACCAATTATACGTCCCATACTTTTCATCGGGCGTATGCGACGACTCGTAAATGAACCCCCAAGTGCCTTTCCCATCCAACACCTTATCCAGATCATTAACCTGACTAGAGCTCGGAGGAAACCACTTCATATTTGGGTCATTGCCCAGTACCGGCGCAGCCGCAAGGAGGCCGAGTAACGAGCTTTTCGGTAGTGACGCCATATCCGCGTATTGTCTCAAAACGAAAAAAGTGCCAAAGGAGAAGACTGCTGTGAGAGCGAGCAGTCTCCCTCTGCAGCGGAACCAGGAGAGCGCCATTATATATACTTGAAGGGGGAAGGTAGTTTAGTTGATGGAGGATGGTTGTGAGGTTGGAAATTACGCGGTTTAATTGGAGCGCACGTGGAGACGCCATTGGCTGAGACAAGGTTATGAACTGGGTCTAGTGTTGCGGAGATGATGGCATGGCATGTTTAGCCAGAACTGAGGATGCATCTTGGAACGTGAGTCGAGGATAGAACTTTACGGTATCTTCCACTGATGGACTTTTCCATTGATGGTTACACCGACCGTTGGAGTGACAGTTGTGACACGTGGATCTGGACCGTAAGAAGTTTATCTTCAAGCTTTACTCATTGTAAACACCGACAGTGATAACTAATTAATGTGATGATTCTCGGCACCAAGTTGTCATCTTAAGGATAGGAAGGAAATCATTTGTTACTGGCAAGAAACGTGGCGAATGGGCTACAAACAAGACTTATCTCCACCCGACAGATTAATATAAAGTCAGCGGGGATCCATCATCACTCCAGGCCAAAATTAGGGGATTGGGCCGGCTATTCAGCGTTCATCTTTAGTGGTGCTGTGCCGCTACAGGCTAGGCTCTGTACCTGCGCCTACGCCCGATGGATCTTGGCAACAGTCGAGCCAATGTACAGCTTTCATTCGTCATGTCACTATTAAAAGAGACAATACCGATGTAGAGAACTCGTAAGAATGAAATGATTTGTGAAACAACACTCATCGTCCTCATTCGCTCAAGTGAAGGAAGCACAATTACGTCACAGCTGAGGAGATCACCAGAGTAAGCCGTGAGATTCAATGTCTCTCCAGCAATGATCATCTTGCACAAACCTTACTTGACAGAATTTCAATTACCTTCCATCACTCTCAACTACTATGGATATACCATTTGAAGCTCGGATCCCTCGTGATCCCAAGTTCAAAGCCGAGAACAGCAGCGACGCTTTCGTAGCCCTGGCCAAATGGGCAGTGGATTACTCAACAGCTGAGGGGGTCAAAGCAGGCTACAAAGCAGCCTTCCAGTCCGGTCAAGAAAGATTAAGTGGTTTCTTTTCAAGTATTCAAGGGTCATCTAGCAAACCCCCGGTAAGGCATTGCATCCTTGTCATAAGATTGCGGTGAAATTGAACCCCAGATAGGACTTGCCAACAGAGAAGTTGGTTCACTCGCCGCTTGAAGACACAAAGGGAATACGTCTTGTTCAGGTCCAAGTCAATGACTCTGGTCTTTCTCTGACTATGAACACTTATTCTGCATCCGAGATACCGCCTTATGTCTGCCTCTCTTATGTCTGGGTCGATTTCGGACCGCTATGGAATCGCGGTCGTGACTTTCGCGAGAATGATCTTGAGGTTCCTCACTTCAGCTATGCCGATAAGGTCGATATAGCAATCAATGGCCGCAGATTTCCTATCGGAGCCAACTTGCACGCTGCGCTACTTGGCTTACACAAATACCTCAACGGCAGACCTATCTGGACTGACGCTGTGTGTATTAACCAAGATGACCCGGCTGAAAAGACTGTCCAGGTAGCTCGCATGGATGAGATCTACAGTGCAGCTGAAAAAGTCTTTATCTGGCTCGGTAGAAAGCATACGGAACGAACAGCCGCGATGAACATTCTTAAGGCATGGCCAGCATTCCCAGAAGACCCAAATCATGCTGATATCCAATTCCATGGGAAGAAGTACACAACCGCAAAAGGATTTTTCGACGCAACTTCTACGGGGTCAGAGCTTATATCATGGCTCAGCCTCCTCCGGATGGTCTCGGAGAGTTGGTGGAGTCGAGTTTGGACTGTCCAGGAGTTCATCCTCGCAAAGGAATACGCATTCTATTACAATGGTGAGGAAGTCCCGGCGTCAGATTTGAAGAAGGCGATGGATTGGACGTACTTTGTTGCGAGTCACTTCTCGCCTAAAATGGTGCCTCACTGGGTAACCTTTCAGCCATCGATGTTTGAATTGAAGAGGGCTGGGCATAAGCTCCATCTTCTTGATGTGACGATGCTTGGAGGGACTAGGATGGCTGGTGATCCGCGCGATAAGGTCTGGGCATTCCTCGGTATCACTGACCCGGCAACTCTGGGACAGACACCTCTCAAACCAGATTACAGCAATCGAAACATGGGCGATTTCTACCTCGACATAGCGCAGCGTCTCATCAGTGGTGACGCAGGTCTTCTAGTCTTGTCTCTGGTCAACCATCCTCTTCCTCGGGAGTCTTATAAGTTCAAGTTGAAGAAGCCAATCGGTAACAAACTGCTAGATAGGCATAAGGCAAAGAAGCGATTTCCTAAAAGGGAGCCCGATTGGGCGCCGCTGGAAGAGGATATCTTTGACGGTGCCCTCCAGCCGGTTTGGTCTGGGACGGGAGTTGGCTATCCAAGCTGGGTCCCGAAGATGGCGAGCGCCGTTGCGACTGAACCACTGTTCCTGAAGGAGATGAAGGCTCAAAAAGCTCGGGGTAGACCGCTGTATGATCACAGTTGGCGAGTTTTCCACGCGACGTCTAGTGTAAAGGGTGGTTACTCGTTATCCGGAAACGGAAGAACACTCTCAGTGAGCGCTCATGTCTTGGATAGAATCACCAAGATTGCCCCTTTGCCTAAGAATAAAGAAGAGGAGAAGGCCTTCTACAAAAGTCTTCGGTCATGGTACCCAGGGAGGACTCGTCTAGCCGACATATCTTATCCACCCAAACCTTCAACAACCGTCCCCGAGGCGCTCTGGCGAACCCTCTTGACGAACATATGGCTCACTACCCATCCAGCACCTGATGCATGCAGCGATCACTTTGCAAATTATCTTGCCCGTATCTCAGACTCTGCTTCAGATGCTAAGCGTGAGCTTCGATCTAGGCACAAACCTGATCCAGAGGAGGGAGACATCTTTGCGATTGCTGTGGATGATGCTGGGACTGACAGAGTGCTTTTCGTAACTGAGAAGGGATACTTGGGACTGGGACCGGCGAGAACAGAAGTTGGGGATAATGTGAGTCTGATTGCTGAGGCGCATGTCCCGTTCGTGTTGCGTAAAGGAAACCAAGAGTGGATTTTGGTTGGGGAGACTTATGTACATGGAGTGATGTATGGCGAGGTCACACAGAAAGTGGACTTCCAGAAGATTGAGATTGTTTAAAAGGCGACTCCGAATGATTATGAAACTAACAAATCTGGGCTTGGTTGAGAAGTGTCAAGCAACCCTTCGAAATTGATAGCACTATGTCATAGCAACATGATACATCATATCGCTTTCAAAGTCAATACCCTATTTCTTGCCCATTATGCTATCCGATATTTACACAAAACTAATATCCAAGAAGTCAACACACCGGGAGCTAACTCACTGCCCCTGGACCTTTTGCTTCCCAGCCTTAGCCTGCTGAGGCGGCTGAGTCCTCCTAACCTGCTTGTACCGCTCCTCATGTGCCTGAAGCTCACTTGCATCCTCATCTCTAGGAGGCCAAGTGGTAACCCGATGCGGATCAGCAGCATCACCGTCAAAACGACGCAGGAACTGCCGCCCTTCACGGTCCAAAGGCTCCATTGGTGCCCTTCTCAAGGCACGTGGTCTGTCTTCGGGGTGATAAGTGACTCCCACCAGACCAAAGTTCTCACCAGTAGCACGATTACCGGTCACAACACCACGAAAAACGCCAGGGTCGTTTAGCTCGTTCTTTACCACTCGGGCTCTGTCATTGTGGTGCAACTCTGTCTCTACTACTAATTTTCTCGACCTTTGCAGGAGGTTTAGCCAGGTTGATGCGGCTGTTAATAGGGACCTCGTAGAACTGTCTGTTGTCTATGTCGTTCCTCTGCTCGTGTGGCTCAAAATTTCTGGTGTCATTCTCTTCGTCGTTGCGGTAATGGTGAGGATAGAGTCTGTTGCCCTGGATAGTGGCAGGGTTGATAGCTGCCTCTCGCACTTGTTGCTCAGCGACTCTGGCAGGGACAGTTCCTCTGATGACTGTCCACTCACTCGTGTCTGCAGCAATACTATACTCCCAAAGTTTGAAAGCCATGGGATTTGGCCGACAAGGAAGAAAATGAAGAGTTGAGTGATGAAGTACTTACCATCTTGTTGAAGTCCTCGTCCGTGTTGCGCCTAGGCTCCGGTTCACGCCGAAAAAGTCGACTCATCGTGCTAGACCGGAGACTGCAGAAATCTCGATAGTCTTGAGTTCAAGGCAGAAATGAAAGCTTAGTTAGAGCTTACAAGGTCGGTATGCAAGAAGGTAATTAATACAACGAAAAATATGAAAGAGAGACTTGCGAGCTGTCGATCAACGACGGCTCTTGTGACAACGGTGATTGAACTTGTTTTGAGAAGAAGGAAAAGGATTATTCAAGGGAACTAGGAGGCCTCATACAATTTTGCAAATTCCAATAGTAGTTTTGTTGGATCTGCTATTATCACAGGCTGGCAGCCATGAGACCACAAGATGTCCATGAACGGAATGCAATTTGCAGGTTGGAGGTTATCAAGAACCAACATGCATATCATGATGAACCTGAGACGAACTGAGCCATGGGGAATGGGGAAACACCGGGATTAATATCCTATCGGTTGTTTGTCGCGAGCCTAAGACTCGGATCATATCATGGTGGAACGACATCTTAGGGCTGTTGGTTATGCTATATATGATCCATCATTTCTATTCTCAAAAATACACAAAAAGTCCTGGGTTAACTAGAGTTCAGGTGAGAGCTTTTGTTACAGTCGTAGTGAGGTTGCCGGGCGCGTAATATTGCACGGAGTTGATTGGGTGGGGAAATCACGCAGCTGTTGGTTGTCATGTTACAACTCCGCCTCACTCCGTTTCTGCCTCGAGCTCAACCTAATTTCACAGCCACTCTCATCTTTACAATACAACAACCCAGTTCCTCTTCTCTTTGTCCGTTTTATCACCCTCGACGTATTGCTCGAATCCTTCTCCAGCATTTTCTTAAACACCAATTACCATGCACCAATTACTATGCACAACTCAGACGCTGCTCAGACGGAACCGTCATCCAACCGCGCATCGTGGCTGGTCTACTTTGAAGAAAGAATAGAGGAGGAAAGTGATGAGCTTCTCTCAGAGGCCCCATACTATGAGATCGTTCGAGACCTGCTACTTGCGCCAGATGATGATGATAAGTCGGTTGGTGAGGCAATCGCAAAATTCTATGATCTCTACGCAGCTCAAGTCCGAAACAAGAAGAAAGCCCCCCCAGAGTATGGAGCCGGACACACGCTCAACAGCATTTCAATTGTCGCCTTTGAAGCAGTTGTTAAGGTGTGGTACGCCAGCCCCGAACATCAAAGGCTTGCGGCCTTCTTGATCGGAATCAAGAAGGGCGCAGTAGATGAGTTTAACGAGGAGGTCAGTACTTTAGCACTAATCCTGACTACGCAGTATCTAATTACCGTAGCAGAATCTCAGATTTGTCTATGTTGGTTGGGGGCTGGAAGCTGCTGCACAAGAGCAGTGGAACGCTGGTTACGGTATGTCACTCGTCTGTTTTTCTTCCAAAATCCTAACCTGCCAACAGTCGATACATGGACTGCAAAGAACTCGGACGAGCCAGAGAACGTTTGGGCAGGTGCATGGCTCAGCGCATCTGCTCTGATCGCCAAACTATTCCAGGGAGGCTGTCTAGAGAACGATGGACATCACTGGATCACAAAGGATTTGGAAAGAACCTTTGAAGTATCGACCAAAGGGGACATCAAGACAGATCCAGGCCGCCAGGCCCAAGTTCTATCTGCAGCCAACTATATACTCCTTGCAGGAGAGGCTTTGTAAAGGGTGCCAAAAGACCTCTGGCAAAATGGAAGTTTGATCTCAATGAAACCAAGTGGAAGTTTTGGGCTTCCAAGATTAAGGATATTGCTGATACAGTAGATGATACTGCCAGGTGGGATCTTAAGGAGAGGGCTAAACAGGCGTACGAGAAGATGGTTGAGCTGTATCAGGAGGCCTTTTCGTCGGATGGGAACACTGGAGAATGACGGTCACACTAAAGGATACTGTATAGGTTTAGACTTTTCTTATCATTCATTTGAAGACATCTTGTGGCTGTACTTCGCCGGCATGAGTACGCCTTCACAAAAACGCCTTCGTTGAGTTACCCCGCTTCCATGACATCTCGGCATCATGAGTTCCATCACAAAGCCTGCACAAGTGGATGTCGTGACAAGGGATAAGAGCGAATGGACGGAAAGCATTTCCTATTGAAGAATATTCAATAATACCGAATTTATTGTTGTGTGGCTCTAGATTTTGGATATGGTTCTTCCCGAGTATTCGGATCCTATACGAGCTGGGACTATCCTCCATTAGTCATCGTCGACGTCACTATGGACCTTGTTTTGACTACAACATGATGAAGGCAGTGTTTGATTTATCAGCTAATGAGAGAACCGTTGGATTTGAAGACATAAATACCGCACTGCATCCATCTCCAAAGGGGGCACGGCAACCGAGCTATTATTATTGAAGAAAGGGCAAAATGGAAGCCTTGAAAGGACAGACCGCTTTTATCGTTCGTGCCCATGGGCAATTCGATTTCAGGACGCTAATCATGTGTATAGACTGGAGCCTCTATGGGCATTGGTGAAGCCATTGCGTTGACTTTGGCTGAGCATGGGGTGAACGTTGCTCTGGTATCTCGAAGCAAGGTACGGGTCGATCAAAGAAAGCCTAGGCCACTCACTAATGAATATCTTTCATGTAGGACAAGCTTGAAGCGGTGCGAGACAAGATCACATCCAAATTCCCCGAGATCAAGGTCGGAGTCTACCCTGTCAACATCCAGAACCAACCAGACATTGAGAAAGCAGTGAAGTCGGTCATATCTGAGCTTGGTCAAATTGACATCCTCATTAACAATGTTAGTCAAGTATATCTGCTTTCGGATGGCTTCTCAGTGCTAAAGATATCTCAGGCTGGGCTTGCACTTGGCGCGCCAGGACGTTTTTGGGAAATCCCCATCGACCAAGTCGCCCAGATGTCAAACACCAACATCAACGGCGTCATGTTCACCACCCACGCAGTCCTCAACCACTCAATGTGGGAACGAAAGAAAGGAACCATCATAAACGTCTCATCCGTCACAGGTCTAGAGTGTCCACCCTTCAACGGCGAAGCAGTTTATCACGCATCAAAAGCCTTCCTCGAGGGCTTCTCCAACAGTCTACGAATGGAAACTGCCGGATCTGATATCAGAGTTTTAGTTCTTCGGCCAGGTGTTGTCCAGACGCACTTCCATCTTCAACGTGTTCAGTACGATCAGAGTGCTATGGATGACTTTGTTGAGGGATATGAGCCGCTGGTTGCAGAGGACTTAGCGCAGTCTGTGTTGTACATGTTGAGCTTACCGCCTCGGATTTCTATCAAGGCTCTGGATTGTGTTCCTACGGCACAGAGGGCGTTGACAAAGTTTGATCGGGAGTGGAACTCACGTCGTGAATAGCTGTCGTAATAAAGTTTGACCTGTAAGGCAATGAAAATATTCGATTAAGAAGAGTTCACAATATGACGCCATCTTCATCCCTAAGGAGGAGGTCTTGGGGGATCGGGTTGGTAGTACCAGGATGTTCATTAGTTCAGCACCTCGGAGTTCGTTATGCCATGCGACGATTCGGGGAGTGGAGGCAGATTAAGGTCAAGAATGGAGGATTTGTTGCGGTATAAACATTCTCTTAAAGTATAGTTATACGTCTTATTCACTACTTCACTCTTTGACGTTAGTTTAGGAATCTATTATTACTTATTTGTATACTGGAAGCTCACGTAGCTAACTTATACTTATCAGGTCTCGCGACACCGTAATAGACTTGGTATGGGCAGCTAAAACACCTGAAGAATGGCTCTTCTGAGAGACTTTTGTATATCAAACCGCTTTCAAACGCTAATGAATCCTTGCTGGTATCCTGCCGGGCCTTCGGATGCCACTGATCTGAGGCTACACGAAGCAATGCGAATTCCCCTGATTCTGACCTGTCGCCTACTCCTCCAAAGTACTATTTCTCTATCTTAGTAAGTCACCCTCTTGCCTTCCTAAAAGTATGCACCTGCGACAGAAGTGCTTAACAGTCTTCACAACGCCGCAACCCAGACACCTGCCGTTGCTTCTCCTGCTTGATTGGTCAGCTAGGCTGAATTTGATTTGGACTTGAGGGTTCGTCTTTGATCACCTCCAATATATGCGATCAGCTCTGAGGCATCTCCTACACCTCACGCGACCAGTTTCCGCTGGGTTTCTGCAGCGTAGATAGCGCCGGCGTTCCTGACCCTGGTTACTTCCAGTGTTCTGGGCGTCCGAAGTCTCTGCCTGTGGCAGTTGATGATTAGGTGTATTGTCGGCGGGTTCATCATCTGGGACATTGGGCTCGGGGTTTGTTGAGGTTTCCATGTCGATATCCTCATCGGTTGTGTCGCCTGTACCGGGGTCCTCCTCGGTTGTGTCACCTGTACCGGGGTCCTCATCTGGGACATCGGGTTCTGGGTTTGTTGAGGTTTCCGTGTCGTTATTCCTCTGTGCACTACTGATGCGCTCGTTCCCTACGACATTGTGGGCGGAGCGTCTTGGCCAATTCGGGTTAAGCACATCTTTGACTTTCATTTTGGCAATAGTCGAGATAAGTTTTGAATGCTGCTGAATACTTTTGTTGGTTTCTAGTGTGAAGATGAGAGATGAGAGATGATGATGTCTTGTTGGGAGTTTGTCTGAGGGAGGGAATTTGGGCTTCCTTGATTTTCCTTCCTGTCTGTGTCTGCTCCGATTCTTGGGATCTCTGAGTAGGTGCGAACAAGGCGCGCTAGGCCAGCATAAGCTGCCATGTCCGGCAAGTCACAGTGCTGTCTGTGATGCGTTTGCTCCTGCCAGCAGAGTGAGGCACATTTCCATCTCTACAAGCATTCCCAAGTCTCCTGATCGTTACCGAGAATCAAGATCAGACATGAGGTGGTTAGTTCCTGGAACCTACCCTGTACTGACCTCATTCTTCCAGGTTGTTTTCGTTTTGTCCGGTCTCTCGCAGCTATTGCCTACCTTACAACTCGTGCACCAGCACTACCTTATAGACGTCTACATTCTCAAAACAACTGTCAATGAATCCCAGTCTCATCCTATGCTTGTTTTGGTGTGCCCCCCTCTTGTTCATCAATTTGTTGTTGCACTCAAGCCTTTGCTTGCTGGACATATCGCAGCTGGCAATTAGAGTAACGCTGATTAACAGCTCTCCGCCATTTGTCGACAGGTTTGCATAGTAGACCGTGGTTTTCCGCGGTGGCCTGCTGACTCGCCATTATTTGCTTCTTGACTAAGTATCGAGAGCCCATGTCCAGTTATCGCCCATACTTGGTGTAGCACGGAGCTCTCATCTGATAGAACCTATTCGGTCAGTCTTTCAGTACCTGTTCAGTACAAACTAAACCCTGATCACTCATTCACCATCACTCGGCGATTATAAAATACGAACTTTATTTTGTCTTATCTCATCTTCCACTTATCTGAAAACTTCAGACGATGCTATAGTAGCAACTTATAGATACTTCAATCAGCACATGTATTTTCAAGGTCTGCCACTCCAATATCATCTAACTGTTTTAGAGTTGAAGCTTATGGCTTCTTAATGAGACATATCAAGCTAGTACACTCAAGATTTCCAATTAGCTTCAGCTTTTGGAAGGCAATATGCGCATAGCTTCAACAAAGATCAATCACCAACCTTATTTGCAGCTGCCCGCGATACAAGAAATTGTCACCTAAATCTCAGTTTTATATACTTACTACTCATCCTCAACAAATACATACCACGCCAACATGCCTCCGGTAAGAATGACGTTCTACCTCCTGAATTGATCTCTAATATCAGGAACAGCAGATGTACCCTCTCGGGCCAACTAACCCTGAGTACAGCAAATGTAAGGACTGTTCAGACGGCGGTTTGCAGGTATGCGACTAACCTCGTCTAGACGTCGACTACTTCAACGATAACTGGAAACACGCCCTCAAGATAGCCACCGTCCGAAAGGTTTTCCGTGTTCGCAACAAAGAATTAGCAGCATCACACAGATGGAGAAGGCATAAACGGTATGGCGGACAGTCCGTCCACCGGGCTAGGCTGTTATTTCATGGTACAACTCGTGCCTGTAATGCTGGCGAGGAAAAGAGCGGTGGCAAGATGAAGTGGTGCAACAAGTCAGACTGTGGCCTTTGTGGAATTCTGAGGAATTCTTTCAAAGTCAGCAAGTCAAGTAAGTAGCGTTGATGTTATTTCGACTGATACTGACCATAAATGAAGAAGCAGGTTTGTTTGGACGCGGTATATATACCGCACAGGTATCATCAAGTAAGTCGGCGAAACAGCAGCACTGGACTATTTCTGATACTTTTCCAGAATCATATGTTCGTCAAAAGTATGCATCACAGGTCTCGGCTTCATGCCATGTTTTTATGTCAAGTTATTAGCAGAAGACCTCAAAATATGATGGTGGCAAGCCAACAAAGGACCGCGCCGGACTCTGGCTACGATAGCGTGAGTCTTTCTTACGTGCCTACCTTGTTCAAATATACTAAACTGAGTGTCGCAGGTTGAAGGTCTCGCGATTGGGGAGGGAGGAATACTTACAGAACGCGAGACGGTGGTCTACCGAGATGATGCCATCGTTCCTGTGGCGGTCATAATGTACGAGACGTTTCCATATAAAAGAACGAGGATTTCCGGCATCGGGTCTGACACGCCATTGGCTGCGGTAAGGGGTGTGGGAGGAGGGTCCTTGAAACCAAGACCAAGACGAAGTTTTCTATCAAAACTATTCGCCCTTTAATGGCCGCAAGCTTATCCGACTTCATTTGCAATGCAACCTTACGAGTAATAATATTATGTACAAAAGTAGACCTTCACTTATTTAGTATACACTAGCTTTAGTCGTTACTTCTCGTGAGATTGTGTACGTCTTGACCGGAACTCTCAGCATCGCAACCATGAGAACGGGCGAGCAAAGGAACAAAAAGAAGACGCTTGGAAGCATCGGATTAATGCGTAATCAGGGAATCGAACCCTGGGCTCCCCGACGCTGCTCGAATGGCAACGGAGAATTTTACCACTAAACCAATTACGCGGTGTTTTTGATGTCTCGTCTTCTCGCAAAGACTCCACAGGTTTCTCCATCGTATTGTTGCGCGAGAGTGGAGACGAGGATGGTGTCTGAGTGGAGAGCAGTCTAGGTAGTCATACGAGAACCCGTATTGTATTACTGGTGCATAAGTGAGATGAGCCTCAGGTGAGTTGCGGTTGAAGGATCCTTAAGCTTGGACTGGTTGTTGTCCTCCACCTTGAGCAAAGACATCCAGTCACTCTGGGACCATCAGGAGAGGAGATGAGGAGAACTTGGTTCATCAGTATCAATAAATCAGTAGGTATCTGTTATTAAAATTCATCAATGGGTACCATTGGCTAAGTATTTGTTCACAACCTCATCCACAACCTTCTGACAAATCCCTCTATGAACCTCTTCCGCAGTCCTCGCAACAAACGGCATAAGAAGACTATTCGCCTCAATAATAACCTCCTCATACAACTCCCACTCCTCCACCAGCGTCCCCGGACTGCTAGTAGTACTCGGACTACTCCCAAACTCCTGCCTCGGCCGCACAATCCACTCCGTCCTCACAGTAACACCAGCCTTGGCATCAGCTCTACAGCGAATACCGTTGGGTATACTCAGACACGTCACAGGCCAGCTCCTATCCCTCGTCAGACCGGGCGCCAGCATGAGTCTCTCCCTGGACGAAAACGTCCTCACGCTGCCATTCGGCGTTCCAAAGAATGGGTCTCTGCTGACGAGCTCCATGTTGGGCGTCGTCTCTTTGAAGCTCATAATAACATTGTTGTTGGCTAGCATGGGCGTGTAGGTCTGGATGTGAGCGAGGACGATTTCCGGCGGCACGCGGCTCGGGATAGGGACGGTAATGAATATCTGATGCTTAGACCGCATGGCCTACAGCAGTACAGTACAGTGTTATCTAATGAGCATCGAAAGTGTTAGTCATAGCTTGGTAATACTAGGTACATGAAACGCATCAGACATGGCATTATGTGTTCACCCCCGGCCTCACCTTTTTGTGTTTCTGGACGTGAACTTACGTTGATTCGTCGTAGGATGCTCCGTCTTCCCCGCAAGTTGAGGCAATTTCGGCCGCCCGTGAGTAGTCAGCACTAACAACCTTGTTGAAGATGGCGCACTAGGCATGCGACGATTGAAAATAGGATGCAGTTGGTGTGCGACTGGTTCTCCTAGAAGGGGTTTATGGCGACTTGAAGCCCTGTATCGTGCACATCCGAGGACTCGGATGAACGGGACTTGATTAAAGTTTTGCTGTCATCTTTTTTTTTTGCTGCCTGTCTTAATCTGACAGTGAGGCGGGTCTTTTTCATTGGTCAGGAGGTGAGCCGCTATTGAAGGGGTTGGGCGCTGTGATAGGCTATTGGGCTGAATAGAGTTATCAGCAATTTAATACCCTGGACTCTATGTTTATTTCTCCTTTTATGCTATAATCAAAGAAACTTGAAGTATTGCAGATTGGTCGACTATCCAATGTATATTGTATGTAATCGGTTAAAACAAAAGCGAAAAGTGAACAATTTGGTTGAAGATACTCTGAGCTCTTTCTTCGTGCTGATACAACATCTCAGTCCCAAGTCCCGGTTGCAAATGGCCAATCTGGCTGGCAACTCCCCCACATCTCAACATGTAGGATTTTTACGACTCAGTTGCTTGACCACCACAACAAGTGATCGAAACATCCCCAGATGGCAACTTAATGGTTATCCTTCAAAAGGGTCTCGAAAGCCTTGCGAGAAATAGTCCAAGTCGGACCATTAGGCATACCTCCAGGGCTTCGTGGAAAGACAAACGCGTCGACAACGCGTAGGTTATCAACGCCACGAACGCGAAACCTCGAGTCAACACAAGAATTTTCATCCTCATCAGCTCCAATGGCGCACGTTGAGGAGGCATGATGGCTGAATGCCAAGTCTTGGATACTCTGTCTCAAGTTCTCAGGATCGGGACTCAACTGTGTATACGGAACACCAGTTGCGTCAAACGCCCTTCTGAGCAGCTCAATTCCTTCAACAATAGCATCGAGATCACGCTCAGCTGACTCGGTGAAGTAGTTGAAGTTGATATTAGGCCGAATGCGAGGATCGGATGCGTTGAGTCGAACGGTACCGGCGCTGTTGCTGGTCTGCATCTTGACGACAGCGTGCATCCACTCTGCGGGATCATTGCCGGCTCTCTCGCCCGTTGAGTAACCTGGGTAGAAGCCGGAAAGGCCGGGACTGCTGAGGAACATGAGGTCCGAGTCATTGTCCCAGGTTTGGCTGCTTCGCCAGACAGCGCCGTAGCTGCTGTCCCGTGCTGCGTATGGTCCCGACGTGTCGTCCCGCCAGAGAACAAAGCAGGGGACTTCGTCATCGAACGTGCCAGTGCATGGAGATTCACGCGGGACCAGCCAATTCTCCTCAACGCGGATTTGGACGGGGACCTCGTAATTGTCGTGAAGGTTAGAGCCCTGGTAAAAGTGGTCAGCATCAAGAACTTGCAAGGCGATGAAGGCACCCACAACAGCATGGAGGTCGACAACAACATCAATATTCCAAGCTTCCAGCTCCTAACGCGGGCCAATACCACTCAGCATAAGAATCTGAGGAGTGTTGAACGCACCACCAGAGACAATGACCTCGTGTTTAGCATGGACCTCCCGAATCTCACCAGCCTGCTCAGGATCATACCGTCCGTCAGCAGAGTACAAACCCTCTCCAACCATATAATCCACACCATAAGCGCGGGGCTTCTTGTTGCGACCCTGTTTGGTGAGAACACGCGTTGCCAGAGAATGAAAGCTGGCAGTCAATGGGTGTCCGGCATCGATGACCTGGTTGATGTAAATCCCGGCACCACTTCTGGCAGCTGTGCTGAGATCGATTGCGACGGGTGTACTGTACATGCGACCGTTTTCGTAGCGGCTAGGGCCAGGGCCGTTGAGGTCGCGGAGAAGAAGCTCGGTCATCTCGGCGGGATCTTCGACATGGATACCTCCGGTCTCGCGAAACATTTGGGAGAAAAAGTTGGCGACATTGGGGGACCCGATGTTGACCGCTGCATTACACTGGTCATTCTATAGATAATGCCTTGGTGTCACCCGTCGCGAAGGAAGAGGGCTGGCTCTTACCACCAGGTAACCATCAAACCCATGACCAGGAGTACCCCCGGGGACATAGGTGCAGTTCTCGATATTCATCAGATGCCGACGCATATGCTCATGGCCCCAAGAGGAATCGCCCGTAAGATTGGCGATGTAGTCCCACTCGTTATCGGGGCACCAGGCAAAGTTCATGGCATTGACTTGCGCACTTCCCTCGAAGGTTGAGCCGCGAGGATAGTATAAGCCGGCACTGTGATCTTGGTATTAGCCAATATGGACGAGCAAGAGTGCTGATACTTACGGTCTAGCACCTTCGGGTGGATCAAGGCCAACATAGTACGAGCCATTGGTCTGGATATAAGTGTACTTGGGATCACGACGAGCCGCATCAAAGTCCGCGTAGTGATTGACGAAGAACTGCCACGAGTGTCCGGGAGTCTCGGCAGCAGTTCGAGCCCTGAAGACCGTTAACAACAGCGCGCACTTGTGAGGTTCTCACTTACAATGCAGGGAGTTGCTCCAAAATGCTAGTATGATTGTCTCCTCCCGCTTCGATCAGAAAGACGGAGTGATCCTCTCCGGCCAAGTTGGCACTATAAACTTCTTAGCTAGTGGATAAATGGTTGAATGTGACTTTTTGCTCACGCAAGGGACCCTCCTCCCAGGCCAGAGCCGATGATGACATAGTCGTAGACGTCGGGTTTGGTCGCAAGAGCGGTAGAGCGGGTAGGCAAAATGGCACCGATGACGAGCTTGAGGCGATTGAGAATCATGACGTCGGTAAAAGAAGTTGGTGTTTCGATTGCTCTGCTAAGTCAATTCCACTTTCAAGTCGGCAACTTGACTCTTTATATACAACTCAACAGCGGCTTAGACCTACTCCCAATATCCTCCATTGCTGTCGCCAAAGATGTTTTCATCTTGGCAATTTTCACACTGAGCTTCACAGCCTCGCAGCCGCGTCAGTTCCATTGAAGCGACCGCGTAATGTCGATGAGAATTACTTGTGGAAGTGGTAGCCATGGAGCTCCGCGGGCATGTCCGGTGTGATGTAGTCAGCAATGCTGACATGCCAAGTCTGTGAGACTTGGTTAGTATGCTCACCGAAACAAGCTCTCACGGTGAGCCACTTACGGATCAGAAAAAGCGAGGATGTTCATTCCGAAGCAAACGAGTTGAAGAAATAAAGTTTTGAACTCGGGGATGAGGTGCCAAATGAGAGACTATTTACAGAACACGCCGATAAGTCATATTTTCTATTCTTGGTATATAGAGGATCAGGTCAATTGAACCTTGCAACTTGTAACTCGCACTGCCCTCAACATAATAATCAGTTGCACTTATGCATTCACTAACTGCAGTCCCATGCCGGCCACAATGGCCCAAGCTGGCACCATGGTAGCCAAAGCCCCCGAAGTCGACGTTGATTGAGCGCCGCCACTCTCGTTGGCTTCGTCACTTTCACCCGACTCATCCGTCTCCTTGGAAGACGATTGTTTCGTCTTGCTTGGCTCACTGTTCAATCATTAGCATTGGCAGTTTACCTTTCTCCACGATCCAACTCACCTCTCTTCAGAGTCCTCATCACCATCCTTAGCACCAATCCCACCCGCTTTAATCGCTTCCTTTGAACACTGTTTATTATAAATATCCTCCGATAAGTACTCCTGTGCACCATCGCAGAGCTCTTTGAAGAAGAGAACGCAGTATCCATAGTAAGTCGAGCTAGCAATCGCTGGCTCGTTCTTATTGGGGTCGCATGAGGACAGGCAGGAGACGAAGTTTGCGCCGCCGTCGCCTGCGCACATGCATGTTGCGTATGATCTGGTCTTGTAGTCGCCGGGACAGCTTTCGTAGGTTTGGTCGAGGCAAGCGTCGCATGAGTCGGTTTGGTACGCGCCGAACACGGGGTTGGAGGCTTGAACGATTGGAAGTAGGCTGAGAGCCAGTGAAAAGATAGTTGATTGTAGCATTTTTTCGAGAATCTTTCCAAGTATCGTGTTGTCTCAGTGGGAGAAATGCACTGTTTCAAGCCTGGGCGCGACGTACGGGCTGTTCTTATACTGCGTTCAAGTCTCATGCCTTCCAGTCAGTGGCTTCTCAGCCCAGGCGCTCTCAACTCACTAACCTTCAATTATTCCCTACTCGATCACTTCTATTCGTCACCCCCTGGATATTGACCTGAGGTTCTCAGCCGCTGTTACAAGGGGTCGTCGCCCTACCCATCCCGCGCGGTCTCGACCGCTAGTTTAAAACTAAGCATATCCGGGGATTCAAGGCTGATTGGGTCAATGCACTCAGCTGAAAAAGACACCGCCACCAATCGCAAGCCACTCTGGTTGTCCCTTGAACTTTTGGCTGTGTTCCAGACATTGACCCCTGATTTTAGTACACACGTGCACTGTGCTGGTGCCAATATTTAAGCGCGGGGCGTTCACTAGGGCGCCATTTTATAGAGGTGACGGTGCGTTTGGAGGATGTCACATTCAGCCTTGCAAACTCCATTTTGCAAAGGCGATAGAAGTCTTGTGGCTTGGTTAGGACATACGGCGAGTATAGCACGGCTGAAACGGTGGTGTGATGGTTTGAAATTTGGTTAATCGTTTCTTTCTGTTCATTAGAAGACTTGAGGGCTTGCATCAGCACCTAAGTTACAACCTAACATTATGAGAGTTTACTGATTTCATCATAAACTTATCATGAGAGTATCTCAAACTTACCTTAGATGACTGATCCTGGCTTGGTTGTTAAATGAGTGTCTATTAAAAAGGCAATATACCGCTTGTAGTAATTCATAAGGTCTAACTAAACGGGTGTGCCTGTCTTGCTCGCTCGTTAAATAACTCCCTGACACTTCGTTGCACTTTCGATGGTGCCGGCTACTGCCAAACGCGGTGTCCTCAATTGATTGCACACTCCACGGTGGCTGACCTGTAAGGTGATAGAGATCTTGTATGCTTCTGCCGCCATCGTCTGGGATGGGGGTTATCTCCCTCGCAATGCGTCCAGACCCAGGCTCCCAAGAAGTAATGATCTCGGCTGCGGGGGTTCCGGGGATGGGCTTTCGCCAGATCACCTCGGCCAAGAATTTGTACTGAAAATGGTAATAAGGGAGAAGTTGCACGCAGCCGGCACAGGCCCATCGCGAGTGAGTCGCCAAGAGGTCGCTGTCGCTGTAGAGGGGTTTGCCGTTGAACTTGCTGAAGGGCAGAAGGGAGCCTTTCACTTGCCTGAATCCTGTTGTCACTGATGGAATTGCCTAGCGTCGCCCAGGTCCCAAGTGATGTAAGTGTCTAGTCCAAACATCAATTCCTCACTCACTTACCTTGAGTCGCTTCGCCGTCTAAACCAGGGAACTATGGTATCTTGCCTTTCAGAGGTTGTAGAGGCACCCGACAGTGAAGGTTCGACTCCACTATTATGCTGTTCAACATGCTGTTTGCGAACTCGAGTTTCAACACACAATGGGGCGCTGGCGCAACGGTAGCGCGTCAGATTCCAGCTTTTAAGCAAGGAGATTCCTGAAGGTTATCGGTTCAAATCCGGTGTGCCTCATTCTTTTTTCTCGTTTTTTTCTCGTATCCTTTTTTAGTGTTGAAGTTGTGTGGATCTTCCTGTTGAGGTATGGTGTCGTATGTGGAGATCTGCAGCCTTGGGACATGGGCACTAGAACCGCTGGTGATTAAATAGCCAGCTTCTATTAGAATGGATATACGGCTTCACTTTTGTCGCACCATTCGTCGTGGATACTCAAGCCAGATATGCCACTCTGGTGCAAGATAGTTCACGATGAGACCTAGCAAGTATACCCCTGTATCTCCAACCTGCCAGAGATTTCGTCCGTGGTACAATAACAAGGCGTAAAAACCCAGCAGGATCAGAGCTTCGGGTCGTTTTGTGACTAACAAGCTGGTCAACTCGGATGACGCTAGCATCGTCCATTGGAATATCATGCGATATCGACTGCCATCGTCCTCTTCGAACATGGCATCGAAACCAAGCTGGAGGTACTGTATTGCCTCATGGCACACTTCTTTTTCTTCATTTGACAAAGCAGCTGAGTCGTTGATGAGCTGAATTATGGGTTCGCAGTGGTTCCCCACGGGCTCTTTGGAAGATTGTTGACTACTCCATGATAGAACTGGTTCGAGCTTCGTGTTGAGGAGTAGAGGCCATGCGGAGAGCGTTAAACGATACAAACCCCAGTTCATCTCGACGCACTGAACATAATGAGTAAGAAACTCATCAAGACCATCTGGAGTTCGGGTAGCCAAAGCGTCGGCGAGGAGATGATGACCAAGGGTAACTGAGAACAAGAGAATAGGAAGACAGTTCGACGAATCGACTTGTCGCTTTGTTGAATTGAACAGAGAGACAGCTCGCGTCTGCAGCTTGACAGCTTGATTCAAGTAACCTGTTGAGCGCTCAGGATGAATAGCCGCTAGATGGCGTGCAGAAAATGCCAGAACTTGATGCAAAAGATACGGTGCCTTGACGCTCTCTTTAAGCCAGAGATCAAGCATCTCTTGAGAATGTTCGACTTTATCACCAAGGCTGAATAGGTCTTTGCTTGTTATCCCATGTATGAAGAGTTCCATGTGTTCCATGTTGACGACGCTATCGAAAGGCGATTCATGGCTGTCAGAAAGGGATGTTGCGCTTGTTGATACAAGGTTAGTGTCGGAGCTAGGGAGTAATCCCTCGCGAGATGATAAGTCCGAAGTTGACGAGTTTGTGTCTTGGGGTGGTTGCGGGTCGGAGGCGAAACTGCAGTCTCGGTTTGACATTGTGCAGAGGAGACATGTTGGGCGGCCCTCATCGCACTGAACACGCGTGTTAGTCATGGAACGAGGGAAATGGGAATTGAATGGGAGTGGTTAAGCTTAAGCGCTCATGCATCTTGAGTAATGGAGAATCGTACCTTGACATGACGTTGTTTGCTGACCAGACTGTGTCAGTTCATGTTCCTTGATTATGAAGCTGAGATGTTAAGTCAACTAACCATTGTGCACATCCCTTGTTGGACTTTTTATGACTTCGGCGAAGCATTCTGAGTTACACCTGAATGGAAATTTGGAGAAATATGGGAGATAGAACGCGAACCAGTAATAGTACCTACTCAAAAGGCTGGAATCAGATGTGAGATTAATAAGCTAAGACAGGAATTCATCATTGAGGATTCGCAAGCAGTAAGCGAAGTGATCGACAGAGAATCCTGGCAAGCCTAAAGCCTAGATCACAGACTAGTCCGACCTCAGTAAAGCGCATCATTGACCCCTGTCAGATGCTTAGCTAACACGCGTGTTCGGGCTTTAACGACCCGATCTTATCTCCAGCTTCAAGGTAATTTTGGTATTTGGGGCTTGTAAGTTGTTGGTGCGCAAGACCAGTACGCAACACGCGTGTCAGCGGAGGATGCAGTCTAAATCAGGGGCTTAGAAGTAATGAAGGATGGTATGCTTATGTATATCAATGTTGTCGCAGTTCTTGCAGAAATCTTCTCGTCCGTTCTTGATGATTCTCATACCTTCGTGTCCAGTGTTCAATTCTCTTTTTATTTTCTTCGATAACCTGTGATCTAACACTCCACGTTTGCCTCTCCATCCTTTGTAATGCCCGAGCTAAAGAAATATCTGGGTAAAATCTATCTGTGGCAATATGTCCCCAGTCTTGTCGGCTCAATCATCTTCGCCCTTCTCTTCACCCTCGCAACAGTAGCCGTTGGATATAAAATGTACAAGTCGAAAACACGCTTCTGTCTCCCTTTCTTCCTCGGTGGCGTCTGTATGTCTCCCTATCCCCTGTTCCTCTCTACAACTCTAACTTATCTGTAGGCGAAGTGCTGGGCTACTTCTTCCGAGCTTTATGCTACAACGCCACCAACTCTCTGCCTCTCAACATCATGCAGGCCCTCTTTCTCCTCCTCCCACCCGTCTTCCTCGCAGCGACACTATACATGGTGTACTCCCGTCTTGTCCGGAGTATTGGTGGAGAAAGTTGCTCTCTCATCTCTGTTCACTGGACGACTCGACTTTTTGTCCTTGGAGATGTTCTCACGTTCAATATACAGGGTAATGGCGGTGGCTTGCTCGCGAATGACGATCTTGTTCACATCGGGAACATCATAGTTATTGCAGGCCTTGTCGCGCAGATCCTACTCTTCCTCGCTTTTGTAGCATGTTGCGTTGTTTTCCACCGACGGTTCAGGGCCCATTTGAGGCATACTAGCATCCCAATTGCGATCCGTTGGGAGGCATACCTGAATATGCTTTATTTCACATCAGCTCTCATTCTAGTTCGAAATATCTTTCGAGTCGTCGAGTTCGCCATGGACAAGGAGGGTTATTTGCAGCAGAAGGAATGGCCGACTTTTGTATTCGACTCCGTCTTGATACTGCTGGTCATGGTTGCGTTTTATGTGAGATATCCCGACAATCTTCAGCCGAATTCGAGAGACTCGGCGATTGAGCTTGTGCAAAAGGACGAGCCTCGGGCTGGAGAAGCTGGTGCTTCGAATCAACTGGAGTGCAGATAGGGACTTAGTTCTATGTGGTGCTATAAGCTCGGGGCTATAGGTCCGAACTGCAGATAATGTATCTAGCTCACAACTTGGACACACATTTTTTTATGGCACATCATCATCACCATTTGTCTCTGTTATTTATAGGCGTCTTTTTTCTGGTAAGCGCTCGTAGATCCTGGCTGGTAAACACTCACCCAATAGACGCGCCCCGATTCAGCCATTTACCAGGATGTGATGTGCAAGGCTGACTACAAGTCTCAACTGAGAGCAGCTGAAATGTCCTCCCCGCATCAGCACTTGGCCTCTTCAACTTCTTCGAATGGACCCTCTATCTATTATCAGTGGCTGCGCTGGCCTCATCACAGCGATCGGCAGCTTGAGTATGTCGATCAATACTTTTGTGCGCAGCTGTCGAGAGGCCCGCAGCGATTTAGACAGGGTATCGCGCGAGCTTCATTCTCTCCAAACAGTCCTTGAGCTCATTGAAGAAGATGCCAAAGATGACTCGAAGCCGTTCCCACCAACAATCCAGCATCACGTGTCAGGCATCGTCACAAACTGTGGCTCCGTGGTTCTCGAAGTTGAAACGTGTATCAAAAAGTACGGCGATGGGAGCATCAAGAGCAAAGCCGCTTGGGCGATTAATGGCCAAGGTGACATGGAGAAGCTGAGGTCCAGCTTGGAAGCTCACAAATCAGCCCTGGAACTGGCCCTCGACATGCTGTCTCTATCACTCACGAAAGATATCAAAACTGATACGACGGAAATCCGTAACGACACAGCTGCGATCAAAGACGACACAGAGTTGATCCTGCAGGAGATTGCGCAGCTTCAAGCTCGATTACCCGATACGGCTGCTGCTCCGAATGATTATATTCTTCAGAAGTTCTTGGAGGATATGGCGACATATACTGAGGTGACTCTGGATACAAATGTGTCCTGTAGTGACGGGATGAGCTCTAGAGCTCTGTCTATTGTAGATGAGCACGATGAAAGCTCTCCCAAATCTCTACAGCAAGATCTACCAATCTTAGGATGGCAGCACCCAAGCGCTTGTGAACTCAACCGGTTATCGGAGCGAGTAGATGCTTTCACTGTCGAACACCTTGCCTCCCCAAAAACTCACGATCGCGGTCGTGTTCAGCATCCGGTACCAGCGATGGAAGACATCCCCCATCGCCTAAAGGGACCTGGCCCCGCATCTTCTTATCCCAAGTACGCCTACGACAAAGAAGTTGCATTCGGTAGTGATCCTCAAGCCCTAGCATTGGATTCTAAAAATGAAGAAACGCAAAATCAAGTCGCACCTTCGCCCGCGAGAGTCCAAAAGGTCTTTAAAACTTCTGAATTTGCGCTGCTAGACGCCTTTGATCCTCTATGGTATAAGCACTATGGTAGCTATCTCCAGGGCAGAGGACTATCAAATGACGCGATCAGAGAGAATCAGGAGTTTGTCATCGGTATTTTGAACCAAGTGAAGAAGGGCGAGATGCCGTCCTGGTCACGAGAAAATTATATGATGACAGGAATGAACTATATCCAGGCGGAGAGTGACCGAGGTCATTCGCTGCCACGTGGCTCCCAACTAACAAATCCCCTCATCTTGACTCCTCCTCCATTGTCTCAACAATTGGCGCACTATATGGTATCGACCAAGGGACCCATTCCGGATGCTGTCACATCACTGTCCGTGATAAAAGATTTATCCAGTCAAGAAGGCCCCCATATCCTAAGGTTTAGGGGCAATGTGGTCGTTGATATACCAATACCCGACAGGATCCTTGCCCGTATTCCTCAGTCTTCCTCCCCCTAGACCGAAACGAATTCACGTATTCGAGGTTCAGCTTCATTACTTGCCCACCAGAAGAGTTTGGAGATCATAAATATACATTGAGAGCGACACTATTTGCTCAGCCGCGGCGGACGCAATTTATTCTAGTCGTGCAAATAAACCCCAACGACAAAGACTTTATACAGCGCTGGGACCTAATTCTTGATTCCATCTCATTGACTCAGAAGAAAATTGAAATCCATGGAGGCTCATACTAATTCTGGAAGCGAGTTGTTGTCCATTTGCACTTAGTTCACGGAACGGAATGGGGACACCGTTGCATTGATCATCCATTAAGTGTGTTAGAGGCCATTGGAGGGAATCTGACACTCAGCGGCAAACTCACAGAAGCAGGCTCTGAGCATCATGAGTCGATAGACAAGGTCTCGTCAGCAATTGAAGGGCAACCGATTTATGCAACTATGTCAGAGGTATGATTTATCCCACAGGAGAGACTCGAAAACCTACGCTCACCTTCAACATAGTATACTGTCCAGCTACGCCAGCTAGAACATCCACCCGGAGCAGTAGTGCCCGCGGAAGTCCCAATCCAAGTTGTAATTACAACGGCTCGTGTCCCAGAAGGCTCATTAAATCTTCACTGGTCAAACAAATACATCCCATGGACATGCGCCATCAACAAAGTCCTCCAAGCGGAACATGTCATAGATATGACCGAAATCTCCGAAGCCTTTTCATCTCCAACTGACTTTCTGTGCGACGTTTTAAGAAAAGATAGGCTTTCTCCTTTGCTTAAATATAGGCCGCATCCGGCTTGGAATTTGGAAATTTTCAGGTTTGACAGTCTAGTTGCGGAAATTCAGGCAGACTTGAGGATAGAAAAAGTATCAAAGAAGAGGAGGTATAGAGTAAGCAAGTGGTTGCTTTCACGTGGGACTTAGTAGCGATGAAGATGGACGATAGGCTAATACTATAAATACACGAGTTATGGTGTCCTTTGACGTTTATTCGTGTGAGAGTACCTTGAGAAATTGGGTTCTATGCCGTTACCAGAGTTTCCTAGCCATAGTTTTTCAATTACAAACAGTATATAAACCAAGTAAAAAACAAAAGAGTGTAACCAAAACATCCAGGTACATGATACAGAAGAACATTGCCACTTGTCCTTCCGCTCAGCATAAACACTGTCATACCTCGATTGATTTGAACAAGAGCTTCTTGGAAGGATCCGGAATAGACTGAAACCTTAATCAGTACACATAGTTGGCACTTCACATAATCATCCGTCAACTTACCATATGAACAAACTCCATATTTGGGGATCTTTCAGTAGCATCGCCCACGTTCTTGACATCATACTACAGCAAGGCATGTGCCAAAATCATCTTGAGCTCGTTTGCGGCGAAGAATCTTCCGGGGCATGCATATCGACCATACCCAAAAGTCAAGCTGCTCTGGTTGACACTGACGAACTGGTTGTTTGCTGCCCTTTCCAACTGACCCGCCGTTCTTGGCTTCAGTACGAAGTCTGTAGAACCTCAATGGGTCAAATTTCTCTGCGTGTGGGAAGACATTGGAGTCGGTGCTGACTGCTACAGCAGGGATCTCAATTGTCACGCCGGTTGGAATGACCTGGCCGTTAGATAGATTAAATGGTACAAGGACCTTGCGTTGGAATGAGGCTGTATAGATTATGTTAATGACTCACGTGCTAGGAATACTGGGCTATGACTTACCCATCGTCGCTGGGTGAACTCGAAGTGTCTCTTTGAGAAAACTGTCCATTTTCTTCATAGATTGCAGGACGTTGCTCGTGAACTGGTCACCGCTCTGTGATAATGCTTCCCGGACCTTTTCTCGTAGTTCTATCTGCAGGTCTGGCAAAGCAGCCAAGTCGTAGAATCTGGTTTGGTTTAGAGACACAATAGACTTGTATAGGGAAACAGGATTACTCACGCATTTGTGGCTGTCAGCGTTGTGGTGTGAACAGCAGCAAAGGTAAGACCGAGCTGTACCTTGGCGAGGTTCTGAATATTCTTATCAGGGAACTTGTCCTTTCCGTCAATGAGCCACTGTAGAAAATCATCCGGCTTCTCATATGATGGATCATTCATCGCGTCCGTTCTGGTTTTGACCACAGGCTCGAGGAAAGTTTCGGCTTCTGCAATTCGCTGGTACAGCTTCTTCACCTCGGGAAGGCTTTGTGCCCGGAAAGGTCGTAGCCAAGGGCGCATGTTCAGCACGGCACGCTGGGCGCCCATGACTTCCATGGTGTACTTGATGGCAGTATCGAGATATTGCTCGGAGCGGCAGAGCTCAGGGCCGATGAACATACGCCCAGATACCATACCGACGATACCAAGAAGAGCGTGGTGGATGTTGACCTCTGTCCAGTCATCACATGGTGGCATGTGAGATTCATGGAATCTCTGACTTCGCTTGCGATGGTCAAACTCAGTCGAGCTGGACAATGTCAGAGCGGCTTTGCAGAAGATTTAAAAGCATCTGGGCTTTCATATATTCGAATAAACCTTACATAAGGATGGAGTCAACTCTCCTTTGATGGTATGTGGAGGTACTGATGTCTCGATCTTGGTGCATTTGGTCTCCATTGACTATTGACATGGTCAGATAAGTAAGGAGAACCTGTCATCCAAGTCTACAAACCTCATCAACGGCAGCCTCCATACTAAGAGTTGCATCAGGCAGCTTCTTGAGCTCGGGGAGAAAGTCAGGTGAGATGACAATGGTGGGAGAAGCTAGGGACATCAGCTTCGATAGGACTTGTGATACTAGGCAACAGATACATACTTCGTGATGTAGTTATCAGGAAAACGCCATCTTTGAACTGAAAGGTTGTGAGCTGTGCTTTCATACCGACCCAACGAGCGTTGTTACCTTTTGATACCCTGCTGAGTACAATTTCCTGGCTCCTCTCAAGTACGCTTGTCTGCGCTTCTCCGTGTTACCGAGCTCCTCACCAATGGTGGGGATGGTCCATAGCCGTAAAACGTTGACGACCCTTGGGGCGACAGCGGCTACAAAACAGGCAAATAGTGCAGTGACAAGTAACGGCCATCGGTTGGCTACAAGATCGAGGAGGGATTGCGCGTTGCCCATTGTGAAAGATTTGAGTATGATGTGGTTAAGAAAGATATTTGTGTATATAAGAATTTCCGGTGTTCGTTGATATGGATGTCTATGAATCAGTACAAGTCTAATAGGAGCGAGGCCCAGATATTAATACCAGCAGCCACGACAGCAAATTGCGAAAACACGCGGCCAAGATCCGAAAATACACAGTCTCGGGAAGTTGTTTAATACCGACGGGCCCCTGCGTCATGATCGACACAACTACCGTGTAATAAGAACAACCCGATTCGCCTTTCCATCTTGCTGTAAAACAGGAGATTATGCGATAGCCACAAGCTCTACTGAAAGGAGCAAGCGGTCTCATGACACAGCTGCGGATACGCGTATAGCTATCTGGGCTTACAACATGCCCTATCTTGCATTGCCTCGAAGCATAGACATAATAGTGGCCTGAACAGGGCATTAGATCTGATTGAAGTGCTTAAATTAGCTTGTTTCATATGATGATTGCCCCTATTGCGTGGGGGGAGGGTCTATACTTGGTGTGATGTACATTTAAGCTCGTGGGGCATGATCGACACCGAGACCGAGACCGACGAGAATGTTGCGCCATGTAACCACAATGTTGTTCACAAGCACGAATATACAAGGCCAAGAGCTGCCGATCCCTCGGGAGTGAGCCTTGACCTGGTAATTTCAACCATAGATCGCCGACAACGTCCACTTTAGCCATAAGGGACTGCTAGGATCCTGCTAAATATCTACACAGAGTCCCAGAGTGTACGAGAGAGCCGGGATTTCAGATCTATACGTTCTCAATGACACTAATCACTCGCATCTTGTTGCTTCAATGGAAGACTCTCGCCAGATTCCAATGATCCAACCACATTTACCTGAGGTGTGCCACAGGCAGAGGAAAGCTGACGCATGTATGCAAATTCCGCGTTGTACTACAACATTGAAGTTATTGGGCCCAAAGAAAAAGTATGTTCTCGTGATCCGCTATCGGGAACAGCTAAATGCACTGGCAGACACCCTTCGTAACACATACAGGGTATCTTCCAAAGTCCCAAAGATACGTCAACGGTACTATTGGTCTTAAGATATCATCAGCCTACTATCAGTCTTTCTTAGCAAGCGAAGTTTCAAGTGAAAGCCCTGGTCTTGTGAGCTTCTTCCTTCCCTCTCTCTCTGTGAACTCATCCGGACTGCAACACTCTGATCAACAGCTTAAGTTTATCTTTCGACAACGAACTCGGACAAACAAACTTGGTCGCACAGACACCGGGCTAAAAGATGTGAAACATTTGAGCAGACGGCCAATCATACCATACTCATAGACGGTCTCGAAACTGTTGGGTGCTCGTATTTCTAACCAGAAGGGGGCTAGGCGATCTGACTGGCGATGGAGTACGCGGAAAGAAGCCCAATTGGGAATAGAGTGTGGATTCAAAGCTGCCCCATGCTTCATCTTTTGCACTTATTACTCTCCCTCATTGTAAGTTCCTTTCTATACTCGTAATATCACCTCGCTCCTTTCCCTTTGTCGACAATTTTCCTCGTGTTCGAGTCTGATTCGGGTCATCCAATGATGAAAATGCAAGCGGAAGGTTCACGGAAAACCCGTCAAGGTCATCGCAAGTCCCGTAAGGGGTGCACTACTTGCAAAAAGCGTCACATTAAGTGTGATGAAAACGTTGCTATTCTCCTTTGGACGAATATTTCAATGTTTTGCTAAACTTGCCACGCTAGCAACCAGAATGCAGCAGCTGCTCCATTTCTGAGAGAACATGCCACTACGCATCGCCGCAGAAACGCAAAACTGGCTCTTCTCCATACGAGACAGAGGTTACGTCGCTATCCGTTTTCCAAAGAACCAATATATTTGCAGACCCCTCAGTTTGCTCACCACAGGATCTACATGAGATCGACGATGACCTCTTTAGTTTTGGCCACTTGAATCTGCTCCACCATGTTCAAGAACACATGGCTGACTGGATGATTGTAACGGACGGACTTCAGCCACTCGCTAATGTCTACATAACCACGGCGTTAAAAACACCATATCTGATGAATCAGCTCCTCGCTTTATCTGCGATGCACCTCAAGACTATTGACAAACACACGGCCGAGGCTTACATAAACAGTGCGACACACCTCCGCCATCGACCTCTTCGTGGTTTCAACAACTGTCTTGACGAGACCCCCGAATCAAACTCAACAGCTCAATTCTTCTTCGCCTCACTCTTGGCGCTGCATTACCTCGCAGAGACTGTGGCAGGCCTAGATGGCCAAGATTTTGTCACGACTCTCGAGTGCATGGTGAATTATCTAAGACTTCACCGTGGAGCCAAAGTTATGGGGGAGAGGGCGAGCACAAGCTTTGTAAACTCCAAAATATCTCAGTGGCTGATAGATGCATCGAAAGAAGGATCCTGTGAGTCAAATGCTGCTTCTGAGGATTTTATAGCACTCGTTTCAATGCTCGAAACGTCTGAACTCAACGAAGAATCAAGAAAAGCTTGTGGGGAGTCGCTTGAGGCTCTCGGGTTTGTGATGCGACATATCCAAGGGTCCAACAGCTGGGGACTACATGGGTTAATGGCGTGGTCGAACCTGATCCCATGGCAATTTCTGATGCTTTTGGAGAAGCTAACTCCCGAGGCTCTGGTCACTCTAGCTCATTATGCCGTTTGCTGCACCGCTTTCGTGCATTTTGGTGCATAGGTGGTATTGGAAAACGGTTGGTAGAGGGTATTTCGGGACTTCTAGTCGCGTATTGGGCTCGTTGGCTTCTTAAGCTGGACACAAGTGATGTCCAGCAGTCAATAGAATAGCGAATAGTTGTAAGCAACATGGCAGTGGAGCGGTTTTTCTTTTGCTCATCAGTTGATGGTAATAGAAATTACATCTTTGCCAAATGGCATCTACTGCGCATAGCCTCAACGAAGTACCTAAATATAATCACAAAAGCTTATTTTACATATTTCAGCCTATTTACAGTATCAGTAATCCAATTCTAATTCAAGCCTCAACCTCTGGCACTCTGTCGTCTACTACTCCTATTTTGTCGGAAAATCCGCGGTCAAGATCATCCTCTCTAGGCTGACATTTAAGTAACCCCGCTTCAGTCACATCATCTGACGACGGAACCCCTACGAGTTGATATTTCTCAGTATCCATCTCACTTTGTTACGTATATCTTGCAGTCACAAGGCTCATCTCTCGAAAGTCTTACGCTCATATAAATCTAAGATGGCCACCAAAACCCCTCATATTCCCCATATCCACCTCCTCTGCATGAAAGAACAATTCAGCGATGCCTTCAACGTTGCCCGCAAGAGCCGCAAACTGCCCGACTCCGTCTCGATCGAGATTCACAAATGCGCTCTCTCCCAACTCTCAAGCAAAGTCAAATTCGACACCGTCGTCTCACCCGCCAACTCCTATGGTCGTCTTGATGGCGCCTTTGACGACGCGATTTCTCGACAGTTCTCTCCCCGCGATGATTACCATGCTCTCACTGGCGTTGCCCAAGCTCAATTGTACAAGACATGGCGTGGATTTGCACCGCCGGGGACAGGTACTTTGGTAGAAATTCCAAAGGAGTTCCAAGCGAGATCGCGAAATGTCTATGGGACACGGCGTGTTGCGCTTTGTCCGACAATGCGGATGCCTGCTGACGTGAGATGGGATAAAGAGGTTGTTTATGAGTGTATTTGGAGTTTGCTTTGTGCGGTCGATAATCATAATCGCGATGCCTCTGAATATGATCAGATTCAGAGTGTTCTTATGACTCCATTGGCAACAGGTGTTGGAAGGGTGAGTCCAGAGAAGTGGGCTTTGCAGACTGTTCTGGCTATGAAGCATTTTGTGGAGGCTTCTGAGAATCCGGAGAAATGGAGTTCTTTGCAGTGGGCTGATCTCGGTAGAACTTGTGCAGAGACACAACTGACTTGGACAAAGTAGCATGTCCGAATTACTGGCTGTTTTTTTGGCCTGAACATAGCTTATCTACCTATGAAAGCAAATACATGATTCAGGAGACCAAATATTGTGTCCGTAGTGCCGTGTTACCCTCTTCGAGTGAACTTAATGTGATTTTGACTGTGTTTATTTATGCCACCTGCGGCTTTGTCAGTGGCCACGTGCTACTAATAAAGTTGCTGATTAAGTTATTATAAAAGCATATTCTTCTGTTTTTCATTAGGAGACTTATCTGTATTAAGGCTGTGTACATATTGCCTTCCAAAAGCTAAAGTTGATTAGGACTTTTTACTATATTGGCTTGATGTGTCTCGTCAAGATGTCATAAGCTTTAAGTATCAATCAGTAGTGCCGTGTTATCCTTTGTCAACTGTGTAGCGCGCAACTACCTTAACGTTCTCCTCTGAGGCTGGAAGTGATTCATATTAAAAATCGAGTCTTGTATTTGCCCTTTGATTGATATTGAGCCGCCAACAATATTATGAGCTTGTTGTAAAACATTACAGACTGGAGTATGTAGTCCTGCAAGATGAGCTAACTACGCCATGTCTTACAACAGGTAACATTATGACAATAAATGATACAAAGGTTACACATTCGCACTGGATGCACGTGAAGCCATAATCAACCCGCTGACCTGGCAGAGAGTGCTGAATGCAGCTTTGGATATAGATACCAACGCTCGGAGAGCCCATTCCCCGTGATATCCTGATGGCACATGGCGCATTCCCAATTATGCTCAGCATCGCCAGTCCGCATGCAGTTGTAACCACCCCATGATTTCTAAGACCAGGAACTTGTATCTTCCAAGGTCTTGATGAGCTCATAGAGCTGTTGGTGCTTAACTTCCCATGAGCCCTCATTGTCGCGTAAACAGTGATGGAAACGTACCCGGAGCAGGGGCTTGAGCAGGTCAGATATAGATTGCGCGGTGACTCGGGGGACGTCTCCACTCCTAGTGCATAGCGATTGAAATGTATCCAGGATGCGGACATAAAGGCTTTGCCTTCGGCAGTACCTGTGTAGGAGGTATTAGAACTGGTACATAGATGTGGAAAGCTGTCCTTACCAAAGTCACGATCCGCGGTGGCTTTCGAGGTGGCTTCATAGAGACAGAAGAGCCCGGTATGTATGATCTTGAAAAGTGCATCGCTCTCTTTAAACGTCACCCTTCCACTGTTTTTCAAGCAAATTGCGAGCGAATCTCGGAACCTCTTTATGTACCTCGATCCACAAACACAGATGTCGTTGGCACGAGCATCGTGTAACTCCTGGTAGAACTTACTAAGGCCTTTCAGTGACTGATCTTGAATGGAGGCGAGATACCGTCAGCCGTTTGAAAATAATGGAAGTTCCAGCCCCCAGGATGAAAGCTGGAAACGAAAGGTGTGCCATTTGGGACTTCTCGCCGTCCATTTCGCTGTGTGTACCCATTAATGCAGCCTCTCGACAAAAGTGTAGCATGCAGTAAATGTATCTGTTATAGTGGTGATAGTCACTTTTCTCAGCGAAGACGATGTCGCATCGATCACACTTGAAGTGATTTGCATGATAGACGACCAAAGGCAGTTAGGAAGTCACCAATGATGGGCTGCTGGCACTTGAAGCACTGAACATTCTGTAGTAGAATGAGTCATGATATTCCCACATAACGCGATTGCTAATCCTATGTAAAGGTCACATGTAGCTAATCTTTAATTTCTTGATCTTAAGTAACTTATTTCTCTACATGTCTTAATGTATTAGCTAGTTAAAAGCCAAGAAAATACTAACTTGATATATTTATAGAGACTTTAATTACACTATAAATATACTATAAATGTGCCATAAATATACTATAATTAAAGCTTTAATTATACTAATTTAGCTAAAATAGGTTAAAAGATATTAATAAGATAAGGCTATAGCTAGTTATAGCTAGTTATAGCTAGTTATAGCTAGTTATAGCTTGAGGTAAATAGTGCATTTTAATTAGCTAAGCTAGGCTTAGTCTGTGTAGGATTAGCAGTCGCGTGGTGTGGGAATATCATGACTCTGTAGAATATAGTCGTCCTTGCATAGCGGTTTTGGTTGGATGCCGTTTTCCTCTTCCGATAGGTTGTAGCCAGTTTCAAGCGAAACCCCACAGTCCTAAATTGTTATTATAGTCCCAGACATACGGAGCAGTTTGAGGGCAATACTTACGTAGCATTTGAAACATCCGATATGCCATGTCCCCCCTAATGCTCTCAGGTGATCTTGTGCAATACTCCGGAAACAGCCGTAGCAAGTAGTTTCACTAGCGAGCAGAACAGGTCGGATGATTTGCACCTCTGTCCAGTTACCAGACTCTTGCTTCCGGAACGATTGCCGCACTAGATCTTTGGCGTAAGAGATTACCTTCTGTCGTGAGTCTCTCACCAGAGCAGTGGCGTTCTTCTGTGATTGCACTGGACTTTTATCCACCTCTTTGACCGTCCCCGTATCAGAATCCACATCTTCGACCTTAGGGGGCTGACTCTCAGATTGAGCTTTAGCAAAGACACGTCTGTATGCCTGGCTGTTGATAACGAGATTGTCGAACTCAAAATCGAGCTCGGAAGGCGCATTACCAGAAACGGTCTCGAGGTGAAACAAACTAAGATTGGTAGGGTCGTTATCGAAAATTGACTCAGACTCCATCTTGACGCTCGGGCTGCAAGATCGAAGGGACTGGGCTTCCGAAGCAGCTGCCTGTATCTTTGGGGCATTCCTCCGAATATCTCTCTGGATATTGGATAAAGTCTCACTACTTGTATCAGTATGGAGATTGAAGTGGAGGGATTCTGGACTTACAGTTCGAGGAGACTTAAAAGAAAGGTTATGGATGACTGCTGCGCTCTGAGAGCACCCAAAAGTTCTTTTAAGCGGTCCTGGTTCCAGATGAACTTGATCTTAGCCCAAACCCCCGGGTTTTTGGATCGAAGGCTTCGTGTTTCTGCTTCGAGGCAGCTGAATACAACCATGCATCCAGTCAGTGCCGTCTCAAAAGCCGTCCAGATCTCTGTTTTCGATGACCATGCCTGGGCGAGATCGTCTCTTCGTAGGATCTTTATTTGAAGTTCTGACAGGCCGATACTAATTATAGTTGATTCGGAACAGATGATGGCGATGACGGCTGGGACGTCTTGGTACTCTCCAGCGAGATCGTGGAGTTTTTTGCAGGTTGAAAGACAGGTCGCAGTCAATCCCACCTAAATGGAGATTAGCTTTCTGCGGTTAAAGATACCGATAGCAACTGTTTACCACCGAGCTCGCGATAGACAGCAGATCCATGATGAAAGGTTCAATATTTAGTTCCGATCATCACCGTTGTGAGAATTACTAAGTGAACAAGACATGAGAAGCTTGAAAGTGAGGGGTTATGTGTTTTTATTGAAACGAGGCTCCCGCTGAGAGCCTAGAGAGCTGAGCTGATGGTGTATGCACAGCCTCATTAGACAGCCCCAGATTCCAAAGTGGCTGCCAAGGCTGACTTGGGATGTCGCAGTGACATAAAGGAGATTAAATGGGGATTTTCTGCTTAAATAATCGATAAAATGAAGCTGTTGTGCTTGATGATATTTATCTCAACATAACTAAAACCCTTATTCGTCGTTGCTATCAACGATGAGCTAAGTAATGACAACCTTCATTTCCATTCCAGGATGTGCCACAAGATGGATTTCAATCACCTGATCATCTCCATCATTATCTTTTCCCTTATACCTATTTTCTGAAGTTATGCTATTGCCTTCCCTACTAGCGATCTCGAGGCCTGTTTTTGCAGAATTAGATTGGACGACACCAGCCTTGAGCCTTCCCACGTACGGAGCATCAAGTCCCTAGCAAACAATAAGTTCTAGTCGATGGTTTCTTTGTAGGGCTACTTACGATGGCGAAATAATATCGATGAGTTTCATCTAAATTTGCAGAAAAGGAGAGGCCTGTAGATGCCCCGGACCGATCGTTAGACGTAGTGAACGTCATTTGTCCATAGGGACCTATCAGTTGAGGCACTGTGAGGTACTGTCCCGCTTCGAAATAGCTACCATTCTCGAGGCGTATCTCGAACTGAGTGGCGTTTTGGACGGTGCATTGATACCAACGATGCTTCATTCTGATCTCATCCGAGGGGCGAGGGGGCATAGCTCTCAAAGTCTGTAGACAGTGAGTAGAAAGGACTTCAATGCAATTTCATTGATGCGTACATCTTTGACTTTTACAGCCAACTTCGCCGGAGGATCAAGGACAGTGTTGATATCGACGATAGCCATTTTGGATGTTAGAGAGTGGATATAGAATATGTCAAGTATCTATGGAGGAAGTTGAAAACCAGCGAAATAAGTATCCTCCCACATAGTGTTATAGACCTCCTTTTATATCTCTTGGGAATTTTAAAGTCTTTGTATATAGATCTTTGATTTGTATAAACTATTGAACTCTAATAAGTTCTCCTGATGATTGGCTTTCATCTACCGGACGTAGGAGCAGGTCACTGAGACAGCCACCTTCACTCAACGGGAACTTGCTAAACTTAGAATATTTTAGTATGTATAAAATAACTCTCTTTTGAGTTGATATACTGCTCGGAATTAACTGATACTTGGCAGCCAAAAGGATTTAAGCCAAGCGTTCAAGGCGGGGGCTCAACAAGGTCGATGATTGGCTAGCTCGCATTTTATTGTCTTTGATTGGATGCCTAAGCACGACCTCTTCCTATCTTGTGATGGACCAGTATTTATTGAAATGCGATATATCTTGTTTTTCGGGTCGTTATTATTCTTAACTCCGGAGCCCTTAGACCTATTTAAACTCGAGTATAGTTGTTGATCTTCTAAAATACCTCCTCCATACCAGCTTACACAAAGACGAAAGAGCATTATCAAAGATCACACTTCCTTCTAGCCATAATGTCTACAGATAAAACATATCCTTTCGACCCTACCAAAGATATCCCTTCCCTTGCCGGGAAGGTCATCTTCATTACCGGGGCAAACACTGGCCTCGGAAAAGCCACTGCCATTGAACTGGCCAAGCACTCTCCTGCTCATATCTATATCACTTCCCGTAACTCCACCAAGGGGAATGCTGCTCTTGAGGAAGTCAAGAAGATAGCTAGTGAAGGCACCAAGGTCTCTCTAGTAGAGCTCGATCTCTCTAGTTTTGAAAGCATCAAATCTGCAGCTTCCGAGTTCCTCAAACGGGAGGACAGACTCGATGTCCTCTTGCTGAACGCTGGAGTCATGGGTGTTCCTCCTATCCTCACTAAGGATGGTTATGAGATGCACATGGGAACTAACCATCTTGGGCATGCTTTGCTTCTCAAGCTTCTCAAACCAGTCCTGGAAAAGACTCCCGATGCTCGTGCTGTCCATCTCAGCTCTGCCGGATTCCGACACGTCGGACCGGCAGGCATTGAGTTTGATACTCTAAAGTCAGCTGAGAGCGAAACGGCTTTGCCTTTCCGATACGCTCAGAGCAAGCTCGCTTGTCTCCTTTACGCAAGAGAAGCAGCCAAGCGATATCCCAATTTCAAGAACATCGCCATCAATCCAGGTGAAGTTCAAACAGAGCTTTTTACTCGTGAGCCAGGAGATGACTTGATGAAGCACTTACAAGAGAATGTGGCCTCTAAAGTCGCAATTCCTATCACGGAGGGTGTCAAGAATCATCTTTGGGCTACTACGTCACCAGATATCGAGAATGGAGAGTTTTATGAACCTGTTGGAAAGACTGGTGGGTTGGAAGGACATGGGCTGGATAATGATATGGCCAAGAAGCTTTGGGATTGGACTGAGGAGCAGCTGAACGGCCAGGTCCTGTAACTTATTGCCATTTCAGCCCTCTCACCCAATCATGCATCGAACTACGACGTTTTGCATTGGTGTGAAGTCTTTAGCGTACCGAGGGCTTGCGTAATGAAGGGGTTATCTTTATCAAGGCATCTTAGATCATTAAAGCCATGGGGATGACTGCGGCCTATGATGATGTGAGTTAGTCCAAATGGCCTTTTGCTGATACGATTCACATTTCCGTTAAATTAAATGTACCCTAAGCTAGGATGGTAGCTACGTTTGCGACCTTCTCAGTAACGACAAGATGGAGGCCAACGCCTACTAATACGCTCGCCAAGTCCTTCCAATTCTTTTCAAGAATAACTTCTAGCAACTCTGAGGGAAGAAGCTTACAGCAAAAGTAAAAGAGGACAAAGTCCAATGAATTAGCCCGAACCCAATGAAACGCTTTAGGCAACGAAAGAGCCCGAATCAGGTTCGCAAGCCTCCACCGCGGAGATTGGAAGAGATAAACGCTTAAGGATAGCGCTACGCCGCCCCCTAGTGTATATCTTGTCAACTGCTTCCCAATATGGTATTTCATTAAACAGAGCCGTCTGAAAGCCTTCCTGATACAGGAATCGACGATAAATGTGAACATCCATGGTGAAAGAGCAAGTGAACGGACTACGGCATGGGCACTGCTCCGAGCATGGTAGTTTAGTCGTTGCAAAGTTTGCTTCCACCCATTATGAAGATCTGTCTGGTCATCCCCATCGAAGAGCTGCCAGTCGGGGCGATCTCTGTCGACACCTTCTTCCGCAAGTTCCAAAACAAAAAGCGTTTTTCCGAAGTGGTACTTGCTGTTCCGTCTAATATTGTAACCCTTTTCTTGTCTTCGCATCCAATACGGAAAGATTGGGTGCGTGCAACTATCCCACAAGCTACCAAGGGATACACCGTCGAAGAAGCTTCCATCGAGACTCCCGAAGAATGTGACGGTGGCCTCGGGTTGAGATTCTGTCCAAACCTGTCCCTCTACTGGCGGTGATTCTATCATGATTCTTACGACGAAGGGTTCCACATCGTTGACAGAACTCTGATCAGAACCATAGCGACCCTACTGGAAACTTGGTCCTCGTCTTCAGGGGTACCCGTCATGATGATTCTTGGGTCAGGCTGCTGTGATTGGTTTGGGGGGTAGACTTCTGCGATGTAGAAGTTCTCTGGGATGGACTCCAAGAAAACCGTGTAGGTCGGTGGCTGGGCAATGCTGCTGGTGAAAGAGAAGCTTGGAAGTAGATTGACTGAAGGTAAATGGCCATGCCCTCCAGTACTGGTAACTCAGAAATAACAACGGCGGCCTTGTCATTCGTACATACAGGTTATTGCTGCAGCTGGCCAAGGGGATGGCAATCATGGTCGTGGGATCTTGTTTCATCCTGCATTGCAGAAGGCCATATCTCCCATCCCTGAAGCTGTCGCTCGAAAGTGGCATTTCGATGCGTAGGCCCTTGTTTGTCATCTGGAATGTTGGGGCAGGCATGCCCACATCACAAGGGATAAAATCTTTGCAATTTGCAAATGCAGCCGGAGAGGCAGCAAGCACTCCTGAGTCGGCTGGGCCAGCTTCTGGGTACCAGGCCAATAATGTCTGATCATCCGAGCGTTTCAAAATCTCCTCTTGCAATCTCATAAAAGAATTTTCGCCCTCGCCGTATATTAAAGGCATATTGATGCCAAATATACCCAGCAGGCAGTACGCTGTGTCTTCATTTCGAGTTGTTTGACGTTCCGAAGCCCAGCTCATCCTTTCGGCGATGCTTTCTGCATGGAGTCTAGATCGCAAAAAGCAGTCTGCAGTAGGAAGGGATAGGATGGCCTGGTCTATACCGGTAATTTGTGTGATAAGATTGACTATGACATCTGTTTCGGACATGACGGACCAATCGTCATAGAGAAATATGAGTCTTGAAGGGTCTAGCCTCGTTCATACCAGCTCATCATTGAGTTGATGGCTCTGCGTTGCTGGTCTTGTCGATACAGCATGTATCAACCCAGGCATACCCATATCCATTCTCAAGAGCTAGTGCGCAAGTTTGTTTAATTTTGTTATATCCTGATCACTCCAAACCTTCTTTATTCCACATATCTTTGAAGGTGACCTCTTGTTCCTGCAACCCATGTGTGGGAAAGAATCACATAATCTGGGACGTAATAAGAAAATAAATATGATAAGAGACGATATCAGAGATGCAAAGATAAAATGATATGTCTTGATAGAAGAGGAGTCTGTAGAAGTCTGATTGACAATTTAAAAGTGCACCAGTATTCATTTATCACCCATGCATTCAGCTAATCGCCATGCTCAGCTCTGCAGACAGGTTGATCTTACCAATGAAAACGGGAAAAGTCAGAGGCTCTAATTGGTGGGGCAAGTTCCAGTAATATATTTCGAGCTCTTGAATGACTGAAATCATAAACAGCTATTACCGATACCATGGAGTTGGAAATCGTCAAGCCTCCCCAAAATTGTAACATAGACAGGTTAGGCTTGTCTTAGGACAGATCAAGGAGTAGGAAATTGCATAAGCCATGCTAGGAAACAACCACATAAAATTCGAGTTTAATACCTCCTTTACTTCAGTCTTAGAATATCTTTCCTTGTGCTCAATTTACATATTTCCTCATTTATTACACATAGCGTTCTCAACGTTCGACCGGAGAAGCCTCGTCCTTTGGCCGACAATGATTTTAAAACGCTAACCCTGATCCATAGAATGACAAGCACTGGGCAACGAATCTTGAATAGTCTATCCATCCTAGTTACCAAGGAATTTATAAAAGAACGAACAGTCATGCAAATGTCCATCAGCAGTCTCAGCATACTGCGGACAAACACCCCATTCCGAATACCCGAGCTTCAAGTAAAATCCCCTCGCCGGAGTATCCGAAGCTGTATCTAACAACACCATCTTCTTACCCAACTCCTCCTTTGCAAACCTCTCCGCCATATCCTTCAGCTTCCTCCCTAGCCCATTTCCTCCTTCTGCAGCAGAAGAGTCCATTGTATGTATTATCCAGTAAATCAGGAATAGTTCAAACTTAGTATTTGAGGTATAATTGTTCTACCGCCTCACTATATATATAAAATTTATAATTGTACGCATGAGTCATTGGTAGATAGTGACCGAGCTAAATTATGTGATCAAAAATCGCTTATCTCTTATTCTCTTTACAGAATGCGAGGCTCGGCTATCTTCGGAGACCCATGCCGAACCAGATATCCCGTAACTCAGTGGCTACTATTCTGAGGCTTATCATGGATAAACTCGCTACCATGATTCACGCCCTCCCCATGACATCGGCGTCTCAAAGTCAATTATCCCGCGATCCCCGCTCTTCAAACCGGCCAAGTGTTGACAAGTTCCCGAAGACCTTCCAATCGAACCGGTTTCTTGAACGTCGTGTTCATTCCAAAGTCATCAATCATTCGCTGATTCTCACTTTCTGTAGGGTCTGCCATAAGTCCGATGATGATAGCAGGCTGAAGATTGTTCTCGCGCTCATGCTGTCTTATGAGAAGTGAAGCTTGCATGCCGCCCATGACAGGCATGGAAATATCGAGCAGGATCAATTTGCATTGCTCGGGGTGCGCTTTGTACAGGTCGACGACTTCTTGGCCGTTCCAGGCGATGTTGTATTTGAGACCGAGTCTATGGAAGTGGTGCTTCATCACTTTCATGTTGACTTTGTTGTCGTCGACTAAAAGGTACTTGGCGTCTTCGACCCATGAGTCCAATTCCTTAGGACCTCCCGAAGAGGGGACAGTTTGAGCCGAAACATCTGACACTTTGTTGTTGTCTGTTTCACTCATTTTCGCTTGTGTATATATCTGCCGACTGTGGTTAGACGCGGGGTCCTACGCTGTACGCGTCAGCATCCGAGTTTCTTACTTATCGACAGTTTGGTGGCTTGAACGAACCGTGTTGAATCAAGATTTATAGACAAAACGCACGAGGAAAGTGAGTGCGATTGAATGAGTGGCGACCTCTTGACATTTGTTGTCGTTACATTCGAGGGTTGACTAAGCCGCCGTGGAGCTTGAAGGATTATATCTGGGTCTCAAACGCATTGCGATCAGCATTGTTAGTGGGCCAGTAAAATTGTTAGTGTCTGCCTTGCAACGTTGAAATAATTCTAGTACAGGCCATATATTTAATTTGGTCCTATGCTCATTATGCTGAGTGTAAAGTTACAGGATATGCCCTGATTGGCTCTGGCGTATGCACTGAAGTCCTATGATGGCAGCCAGGACTATAGAGCTCAGCCACTATCACCGCCCCCTCGTAACCATTCGCTGGCCGAAGTCTTTTAAAATGGAACATATGAAGGCTCTCCCCTCATCCTCAACTCCGAAAAATAATTTCTCTTCTCCAACGTTGCCATTGGTCCCCCGTCAAAATGTTCACTCTTTTCCCTAACCTACCACCAGAACTTCGCGACCAAATCTGGTACCACGCCCTATCAGAACCCCGCCAACCAGGAATATGCCAATGGAAGCCAGGCTGCTGGATCCCAAAACACCTTACAGCAGAAGACCATGATTGGTCCGACAACGATCCTAACAACATCCGCTTAGAGTTTCGCTATGACAAGCTGGGAACACCAGTTCATATACCGATCGTGGATGTTAATCAAGAAGCGCGCCGTGTTGCGCTAGCTTGGGCCTGCGATAACAACATCAAGAATCGATACAAAAACGGCAGATACGAGTTCAGGCGCAGAATGGACAAGGATAGAGACACAATCTACTTTCCCAACAATATGATAGAGGATGCTGAGGTAGAGGCTATCTATCGATGCTTTGAAGATGATCTTAGGGACAGGAATCACACCGTGGCAACACATATCACAAGTTTGGCGGTACCAGCAACATATGTGCGAATTGCAGATGAGGCACTCTATACCTGGGAGTGGCATGAGAATCTTGAAAAGATATACGTCATTGTTGGCAAACAACCCGACCGAAAGGGCCACTGGGAGATTGATACGACGCGAGGAGCAAGCTTGTTCTGGTCAAGGGACACCGGCAAGTTTATTCCCCAGCTTGGAGCGGATGAATTCTGCAGTGGGGACCTTTTGAAGACGATCGTGGAGGATGATATGGATCTTGGGGCTGCTCTCCTGCGCTGTCAAGGACCGCCGAGACAATCATTTGAGATTCGTGTATGCTCGGCCATAAGAAGGTTAGTGGTTTTGTCTCTTGTACAATGGTATACTTACGTGCATTCAGATCACCCAAGAAGCCGTCCCGCACGGTGGAAAATATGAAGAAGATGTTTGATGGGTGTTTGAGCACAGTGAGTCAAAACAAGCAGGGTTGTCGATGAGGTTACACAGAAATAGTCCAGACAGGAGCGGTGTACACGGTACTATCAAAAGTCATAGAAACATCACATCTCCTGTCGAGCAAGGCAGTGTAGCTGTAGGATTAATTCATGTCTACATGCTGCCGATAGAGCCCTTCCATCGATCCAAGGTCATGTCTCATAATAATAATAATAATAATACATCAGGAAGCCAGTCCACCCTTTCGACCAGCCTCCTTGGCCTTCTCACTACCAGCCTCAAAAGAGCCAGAGGAGGTCTTGTCGCCCTCAGAAGCGATTTCTCGCCGAATGATCTGTCAGAATGTGATATTTGTTCAGATATGTGGTTGACTAACCTGCTTGCCGGCGTCCATGCTAGCAAAGCCGCCAGAGTAGCTTGAATTTCCGCTCTTGAAAGCAATTTGTTGAACTTCCTCTTTGGGTCTATGATTGTTGGACATGTTGAAACTGGACGACGCTGAACATACCGGTTGGCAAAGTTGCCGGGATTGGGATGTTTTGAAGGTAATTCGGGTGCAACAGTGGCTAACTGCCGTTCATTTGTGTCAACCAGGATTCGGTCACTTTGTAGCACCCATGCGCCT
This sequence comes from Fusarium agapanthi, assembly GCA_001654545.1. NCBI lineage: Eukaryota > Fungi > Ascomycota > Sordariomycetes > Hypocreales > Nectriaceae > Fusarium > Fusarium agapanthi. Next base: position 26,404 of record LTDI01000127.1, on the reverse strand, counting down.
TATCGGAAGGGTTGATCATTTCAATCAGAATGTGTTTGGATGATGAATCCTACAGTTAGGCACTTACACCTGTATCTGACAGCAACCATATCAAGATTCGCTCAACAACCTGATCCAAAGCTCAAGCAACTCGCCACGAGTTTCATAAAGCAGTAGATTTAAGTAGAAAACCAAAGGATAATCGGTCATTGAGCAGTACGGCATTGGTAATGCCATCGCCTGTAACGTTATCGCCCGATAAGATACGAAGGCAAGATCAGCGTCCACCAATAACAAGTCAAGCCACAACGTCATTCCACCTTACGTAACCGTCGTATTCCCGTAATCTCACGCTTCACCCAAGTCACCGAGTCAGCGACTTGAATTCTCACCAACAAGCCGCTGAGAAATCACCAGCAGCAACTCCAAACTCAATGACCGAGTCGCAGAATCGTCAAAGCAGCGCCAGATCATCAAGCGCTGCACCTAGTCGCCCACGTGTAGCCCGTGTGGCTTGCAAGGCGTGTCACGCAAGACGGGTAAAGTGTGACGCCGCTGATGGACAGCCGTGTTGGCATTGTCGCACGCGCGATGTGACTTGCGAGTTAATAGACTCGAAACGTGGAAAGTACGTGAAAGCGATGTGATGTGATGGAGAATTGGGACTCACGGGTTTGTAGATATGCTAGGCGAAGTAATGCGCAACGCGTGTCAAAAAGACAACAGGTGCAGAGTCCAGTCGACCAACATGATATCATGAACGACAGTATCGCAGTAATTACGCCTCAAAGTAGCGGGAACTCGCATTACCAAGAACAAAACCAGCCTGTCCCACCGAATACCGCGCATAATAATGAGCCAGAGTCTCAGCAACAGAGCTTGTCTGGGAACGACAAGTCATACTTCCTGGGCGACTCAAGCAGCTTATCATACATCGTCGAGATGATATGTAGTCCAAGAGGTGGTGTCAGCGAGCCTGTCAAAGTCCACTATCCCATACCAGCATCGATAGCAGACCGCGCAATTATTCCAACTCGACCCCAAGTGGAACCACTCAGCGTTCGAGATGCGCTGGCTATGCCGCCAAAAGAAATATCAGACCGTCTGGTATACACCTTTTTCGAGATCATTCATCCGCCTTATCCGGTGATAGACAGGCGTGTCTTTTCGGAGCTGTACAGACAGGGCAAAGCGTCGCCTATGCTCTTACATGCGATGTTTCTTGTCACCTTCATTCTGTGTGATGAGAGTCTCATACAGGCTGCTGGATTCAGTGATCGGACTGCTGCTCGCAAACATCATTATCTTCGTGCGAAAACTCTGTATGATGTTGATCATGAGACTGACCGGAATGTCCTCACGGCAGCAATTTTCCTTTTGGGATTTTGGTGGAATGGGCCGGATGATCAGAAGGACTCGTGGTTCTGGCTTGGATGCGCGACGTCTTGTGCGCAGTCTTTGGGGATGTACCGTTCGTATGTGAACCTTTCGCAAGTTGTGGATTGACACTGACTTTGTCGCAGGACGGTTGCTTCGAGGCTGAGTCCTGAGAAAAGAGCGCTGCGAAAACGCATCTGGTGGTCCATCTATGTTAGTCAAAGCAGTAAAACCATTGAGTGCCCCTACTAACACTTGCAGACTCGCGACCGACATACCGCCGCATGCCTCGGCAAGCCATGCAGAATCAGGGATGAAGACTGCGACATCGAACCTCTGACCGAAGAAGACTTTTACTTTGACGACGACCACAACGATCCTCTCATAACCCGACAAGAAGAACACCATACGGCTCTTGCGATAGAGATGGCCAAGGCTGCGGAAATCCGTGAGTCACTCCCAATTGACGAGTCCTGTCCTTCACATGGTTAATATCTATCCAGTGGGTGATATTGTTATCGCAGAATACAGTCCTCATCGGCCTGACTTGGAACAATACAGACCGGATCGTCTCAAACAGAGACTGGAACAATGGGAAGCACAGTTGCCAAAGTGCATGCAGAGGGCGCAGCTTGATGAGACACTGGGTCCAGCGTTCTGGGCGACCCAGTTGCACATGGCGTACCAGTAAGAGACACGATAGCGTTTGAAGAAGACATATATCTGACCTTACTCAGGAACTACTACATTCTCCTGTTTAGACCAAAGGCAATTGAGGACCTCACGCCGTCCGAAGCTGAAGGGGACATTTGGGCTCGGCGGGCAGCTGACTCAATCACTCGTATGACCGAGGATCTTCTGGCCGTCGGAGCAATGAGTAAAAGTCAAATGCACATGCTAGTCAACCTCTCCTCCATTTCCACTTAGAGTCTAACCTTCTGTCAGTGTCCCCGCTGTCTTCGGCGCCCTCTCCATCCACACCCTCGTCATCTGCCGCAAAGACCCCATCCGACGCCAACTCGCCGGCAACAAATCACGGCAATGCATCCTCGCCTTAAGTGAACTCGCCAAACACTGGCCCGTAGGACTATGGATCATGAGATTATTCGGTAACCTCATGCGAAGACTCACAGGTCAAGGATCGGCTGTTTCAGCAGGTTCAATAGTCGACGTAACGTCGCGCATCGCAAATTGTAGCCGTAACGAGGACTCTACTATGAATACCTCGGCGGAAGGCAGTAGGGCAACGTCCCAGACTTTAGCGGAGAATGGCGGCCCGTTCACTGACGCGACTAATGCTCAAGTCGCTGGCGCTGTGATGGAAACAAATGACCTGTTTCAACAGCCGCCTGATCAGTTCGGTTTTGACAACTTCTGGGCGGAGAATACCATTGATGTTGATCTACTGCTTCAGCATGGCTTATGTCCATTGCTACCCGGCAACTTTGGTACTTTCCCACCGGCGGCAGATTCACAAGGCTTTTAGAAGAAGACGGAGCTCTGGTCATTCTCACGAAATACAGTTCCTTTAATAGGGTACAAAGTCTATCTATTCTATGCGTCGCTGCTCTATAATGCTTCTCTCTTCAACCTCATCGCACCCCAAACTCAAGTGATACAGCCAACATTCGGCTGACCCAATCACGTATCTCTTCTCCAGATCTTTTCTGCCGTGGTTTTAGATCTTTGAAGCGAATTTGCTCTTAGCTCGCAGCTTCTTGCCGTATCTGAAGAACAGATAAGGGAATGGCGCCATAGCAACGGTCAAGAAAGCAAGAAGACTGGAAGCCCACTGATAGCCAAGCGTCTCGTACATCTGAATACCAAACAGTGGGAATGCCGCTATAAGATTGTTAGCGACTGTTGTTTTAAGTAAAGGGGTGAATTGAACGTACCTGCGAAAGAGCATCGGGCAAAGCTGTTGGCTGCCATGGCAGAAGCGGCGTACTGAGGATAAGCGTCGACCAAGAAGGTGAAGATACCAGTGAATACGAGCATCATACTAAAAGCAGTTGTTAGCAAAAGATCCGGAAGAACGGTCCAAAGAAACTTACCCGCATCCAAAAACTCCGGATCCAATGATAGGCACAATCCAATGAATGCTCGAATACGTCGTCCAAGCAAACCAAAACAAGCCGATAGGGATAAGAATAGCACCAAGAATACAAGGAGGTAGTCTGTACTCAGGCTCACTGATGGCCTTACCAGTCTCCTTCTCCTGCTCCGCCAACCGGCGAAGTCGAAGTCTGGCCCAGAAGGGAGTCGTAGCCGTTGCAATAATAGATCCGACCAGGATTCCCAAGAAGGTCATTCCGGTCTGCCAAAGACTCATACCGTGGTTCGTTCGGAAGATTAGAGGGAAAGCGCCGAAAAAGAGGTAAAGAATACCAAGGAGGATAGCAGAGTAGAGATCCAGGCAGAGACACATGGGCTCCAAGAAGAGGAGCTGAAACGGTCGAAGGACTGAAAGTTTCAGAGTTTCGAGAATGGGCTTCTTGGTATGCTCCATCGGCGCTCTATACGCCTCATTCCCAGTCTCCTTTCTCAACATCCTCGCCTTCTCCCTCAACAAAATCGGATGAAACGTCTCCGGCGCGAACACCACAATAGCCACCATGACAAACGCAGCCCAAATCAGCATAACATAATACGTCCACCTCCAATGCGTATTATAATTAATAAACCCTCCAATCAACGGCCCAATAGTCGGTCCGATAAACGGTGCCAACGACACCAAACTCATAGGTTTCTGGATCTCATGCCGTTCAAAGACATCACCTGCTGTTCCGCCTGCAACGCTGAGGAACGAACTCCCCGCGAAACCAGTGAAGAAACGCGCGATGATCATGGTCTCGATGTTTTGCGCTACGGCGGAGGGGATCGTCCAGATTATAAACATGGCCCACGAGACGAGATAGATTGGTCGTCGGCCGTAGTACTCGCTCAGCGGGCTGGTGAGCACAGGACCGAGGGCGATTCCTAGAACGAAGGTTGAGAGACCGAGGGTGGCGACGATTTGGGAGCAGTGGAATTCGGCGTTCATTTTGGTGTAGGTAGCTGTGTAGATTGAACTTGCGCATGTTCTGGAGATGTCAGCGGATGTATAGTGAAGATGAGATGGGGACTTACACGCAGAGACTTCCCATGCATGCGATTGAGACAATCATCCATTTTCGCAACGTCGACATACTCCGTGGACATAAAGGATCTTTGTCGCCGTCCCACGAAACTTCAAAGGATTCGCAGTCGGTGGTCAAGTTGCCAGCCTCGGTCGTCTCATCACTAAGATTCGCATTCTGATCATCTGTGTTATTTCCAGCCATTGGCGGCGAATTCTTTTCAGCATCAGTTAAAGACGCCCGGTCCAGAGAAGCTCGCTGTTGATCTTGGGACATATTCCCATCGCGAGGAACTTCTTTCTCACTCATTGTCGCTGTTGTAATGATAACATGCCAAGACCCTGTTTTTTTCGCAAGGGATACTGACGTATTTATCAGTAAAAATAATAAATTTGCGGCTCCACGGCGCGCATCAGATTTGTAATGACGCTCTCTTTTTTTACGGAGATAAGATGTGGGTATATCTTAAGATGCCTCGGTGTCTTGAACGTTAGTGCTGCTGGTTGGTGCATTATGATAGGCCCGGCTTTTGTGATTGCAAGGGTGTTTTTGGCCACCTCGGTTTTTGGCGGGGTTTTGCAAAAAGTCGGCGATTAGGGAACTGATGAGAGAGTTATACTAAGCTGGATGAGATTGTTGCTGAAAGGGCGTGGTTTTGCATGGTGATTTGGTGGTGATGGGGGAATATGCCGAGTAATTCCGTATTTGAAGAGCGAGATTGGGTATCTTGTGACTATTTCTACGAATTGCCTGATTTTGATGTTTCTTTGACACATGCCGATGAGGATGGCAGAATGTTCTCTGGAGATCGGCTCATCTGTGAGCGCAGAAGCAGACAGTCTTGCATGGCATGCTCACTCTTTGCCTGTACTAAGTTACCCTGTAGACATCTGTTTGATGTCCTTGTCTCATGAAGATGCTTACCCTGTAGATGCCAATGAAACTGTCTTTTTCAATGATGAGACTCGAATATGCAGTAAAGTTAAAAGTTAGATAATTTGATCTAAAGAGTGTGAGTAATTTGGTATTGGTTTGACGTAGTCTCCTGGTGCTCTGTTGGTCTTGGAGTCCTGGCGAATTTCTTTGGCTGATTCGTTAATCAACCAGTCATCACTTTTTATTTCCTGGCATGTCTTCCTCCATTCTTCAAACTTCAACCTCCTTAATTCAAAAAGATCACCAGCCGAAATGAACCAAGCCTCAGAAAAGCCCGTGCTGTTCTTGTAAAAGCCCCTGCCGACCCTCTAAGCATATTTCTAACGGGGTTCAGCGATATTGACAACTGTCTATACTCACGCAGTACGTCAACAACAGTCAAGATCCCATGCGGAGCCTGATGCCCTAACATGCACAGATGACAAAGTCCTAGAGCACATGTCCCGCAACATAGACGACTACTTCAAGAAGCATCTAGGCCTCTCCCCAGACGATGCGGAGCGCCTTCACATGGATTACTCACAGCAATACGGCCAGGCAATCGAAGGGCTTGTACGCCACCACCAAATTGACGCGTTGGAATACAACGCCAAGGTCGATGACGCGGTCCCATTGGACGACCTCATCAAGCCCAACGCCCAATTACGACAATTCCTCGAGGACATTGATACTTCCAAAGTCAGACTTTGGTTACTAACTAACGCTTATGTGAACCACGGGAAACGAGTCGTGAGGCTGTTGGGCGTGGATGATTTGTTTGAGGGGTTGACGTATTGTGATTATTCTCAGGTTCCATTTGTGTGTAAGCCGCATAAGGAAATGTTTATGAAAGCTATGAGAGAAGCTGGAGTCTCTGATGTTTCGAGATGTCATTTTATTGGTAAGATGCTCGTTTGTTTTAAGTCTTTTACTGATGATTTTCAGATGACTCTCAAAAGAACTGTGTTGGAGCGAAGGACGCTGGCTGGATTGCTATTCACTTTGTGGAAGAGGGACTTCCCGTACCTGATACACCGGCGTCTCAGCATCAGATTCGCCATCTCGAGGAGTTGAGATCACTTTATCCTGACTTCTTCAGAGGTAGAAATTGAAACTACTGTCTACTGTCTGCCGTAATCGTACCCCGCCAGCCCCTGTCAAATGCCCAGGATTAGTGCCCCACTACGCGTTAATTGCTTTTTATTACACGCGTCCATCGCGGGACAGCACCTCCTTTCATGTTTCAGCATTCACTCTCGGACACTTGACCAACCCTTCTTCAAGCAATTTCAACCAAAATGGTGCAAAAATTCTGTACTTTGTGCGGGACACACATTCTTCAAACACAAGCTGATACATGGGCTAGACAATACCGCGCGAGTAAGTTTCCCCGCCCAAACTCATTCTCAGCCTAACACCCAAAATAGTCTGGATCCAAGGGAACAATTTCGACGATGTAAAAATCTCTGGCGTCGCAGCTAGGGACTGGAACGATCGAAGTGTCGACAGCATAGTTACAGTGAATCCTAATGCACGCTACGATGATCGACAGGTAGACGACGACGGCTTTCCTATTGAAGACGATGATGATCATGAGCCAGATGTTCAGATCTCCATCGTCAATCTTTTTCGTCCCAATCCTCCTCCCGAGTGGCGCTGGGGCTTCTTGTTCCACGATGCTTGCTGGAGTTTGTTGAACCTTGAACAAAAAGTTGATCTTGGTGACCTCTTTCGACTCTGCGTCTCATCACCTCTCGGTCCTGACCTGCTTCTCAACTTTGGGCACGACTATGGTGACGTTTCGGAACGAGACTATGAGGGGGCCATCGAGGTATTGGTATCTCACTACAGAAGCGCAAAGGAGGCGGAAGAAATGCTCAGGACAAATCCTTTGGAGATTCCTGCTCTCAAAAAGGCCATCACCTTCTCTGCTCGTATGCAGCAGGATGCATTTCAGTCCATTCTCGACCGATCAAACCTCAGCGCAGACAAGGATGTGTTCAATTACCTCCCTCCAGAGATCCTTGAGAGGATTGTGACCTTCCTTCCATCCCCCGATGTTCACTCCCTTCGCCTTGCATCTCGTGTGTTTGCAACCCTCAGCCTGTCAGAACGCTTCTGGATTTCACGACTTACAGAGGGGCACGAGTTTGACTACCTCCCTGAGGTGTTCGCTACCCCCCCGGCATCATGGAGGGCCCTCTACCTCTCACTTCACATCTGGGCGTCTGATAACATGGGAATGGGCAACCGCAAACGTGTCTGGCCACTCGTCAAAGGCTTCCACAAAACACTTCGCCAGATGAAAGACGTGGATTGCCTTGGGAACCTCATCAATACGATGTTTGAGCCCGAGGCACCGAAATTCATGCCGAAGCGCGGGTCCTTGATTACTGCAGAGCGACATCTTTTCGCACCGGGAGCTCATTTCATGGGTGGCTCCCGTGTCCTGCGAGCCCGGTCCGCGGAATTCCCCCAGCATCTCAAGGTAATGCTCATGTCTGTATCATTTGTCGATACTCCGGATGGGCCATTTATCTCTGGCCTCATGTTTGTTGGTGCCGATGGTGTGTTTGAGTCTCTTGGATACACTCACAAATCACAAATGGAACATATCACGCTTCACCAGGATCAATGTGTTAAAGGATTCGAAGTGGCCCTCGGCACCTGTGGCTTTCGAGCAATCGCCGCCATCACTCAGGATGGCACCACATCCTCGTGGGCTGGAGATCCTGCGGACTACCCCAGGAGACGTCTCACCGATGTCGAGGGCATTTCCCTCATCGTTGCTCGATTCGATGTAAGCTTTACTGAAACACGAGGGATAGGACCGAACTAATTCTGTAGGCGCTTAAACTGGTGTCGCTAAGCCGGGATCGTGTCACAAAGGAACTGCAGGAACCGAGGGATAGACTGCTCTGGCATCCCGAAATCCCATCTCCTGATTTATTCTTGGACGGAGTCCGACCACTCGACGAAAAAGCCAGCTCCAAAGTTCCCATCATGACAGTTTTCTTTGGCGAGAACGACGGTCGATACATTAGACAAATGACTTCGATAAGCACCCACATCTTCGACTGGTGTCACGTTGACCGCCTCAACTTTGAGTTTATGGACGACAGCATAGAGCGATGTCTTGGGGATGTGGAGTATGAGATAGAGCAATCCGATCGGCCCCCGATAAGATTCCCAGACCACGGCAATTCCACGGGACACTTTGAAATTGACGGTGGAGGCGGTGAGGAGATTGAGAGTTTTGAGGTTCAATTTGACGAACAGATTATCTTTGGACTCAAGGTAAGATTGCTCATCTGAGAACGGAGAAAGGAAAGGCTGACATTTGAAGTTCAATCTCAATACCAATCGTACTGAGCTTGTGAGCAATGGCGATAAACCCTTTGATGTGCCGTGGACCAAGGTTACTCCACGTGGCAAAAAGATTATTGGCATGTTTTCTCAAGGTGCTAAGAATCGATGGGGTGTAAGCTTCATCCTCCCTCTCTTTTGCGAAATATGGATATGTATGTGGTACTAATATTATCTAATAGGCCAAGACGTTCCACAATTTGGGCTTCATTTCTACTAACGAGGAACAAGAATTGATTAGATAATAGACATGTTTGAATTTGAAATACTAGATTGTGTGTTTATTCCATGTCGCTCATGAATCCTACCATTCCTTCATCTGCAGTCAGCCCCAAATGGTGCTGACATAAGTTCACTGTGTCTCGTCAACTCGTACAAAGCATTCGGAGAAAAGAGCACAAGATGCAAGTCGGCAACGATACAAAGATCTTTGAGTTTGTACGTCAAGAAGGCAGCCGAGGCACATATCCTGGCCATGAGAGCACTTCTGGACTCCTAAAAACGTGATGTAGCCGGAGGTCAGGCATTCTTCATCTCAGATGGAAGACCACAGAAGTTCTTTGACTTCTCTCGGAAGCTCTACGCTGCAGCTGGATATCCTATTGCATTGGAGGAGGTTACGAAGATCCCATTCTTTATGATGCAGGCATTGGCATCGACGGCTGAATGGGTTTACTGGATTATGACGTTGGGATATATAAAGCCTGGTATGAGAAGGGCTGCTATTGATCATTTAGACTCTGGATGCTGTTGGTCGTTGGACAAGGCTAAGAGGGTGCTTGGGGTATGAGCCTGTTGCCGACCAGGATGAAGCTATCAAGAAGACTATGGATTGGGCAATGAAAGCTTTGTGAGCAGCCATTAGACAGCGAAAGGCACTAATAATGCAATTTATAATTATAACTCAGGGAGCTAAAAATGGCTAACACGGCAGAGCTGTTAGCCGGTAGCCGTTAAATCCGTTTGAGATAGGCAATAGAGGAGCATAATAATGGAGCTCTAGCAGCCTGTCTTCGTAATCAGAGCTGTGGCTGAAACTTAAATTGTTGCCGAAACCCGGTTCTTCCGTTCGAAGCCATAAGAACACAGCATCCTAGTAAGACATTTATCAAAAATAAAGTCAATTGCCTCAATTCAAGAGGCCATTACACAAGGCGAGGGTATAGATGCCTGAACTTGATGGTGAAAGTAAACGTCTAGAACAAACAATGCTTACGCACTGGTTAGTAGCTTGCTTAGCTGCTTGACGCTTGAGGCAACGGGTACACATTGTTAATTGAGTTCAAGGCAAGCTTCACTACTGAGAAGGCTAGACTAGGACTATAGGATGTATCATTCCAGACATCCAGTCTAGAACAAACGATTTGATGATACTAAAGAGTCAAAGACCGAGCCTGTGTTTGGTTCAAGAGTAATTTAAATCTGTTAGGGAAAAGAAAGAAAATGCAGCAGGATGTTAGATAAGGGCAAAAAGCTTTACAATTAAAAGATCTGGTTCCCATATGTTCTCTAGTCTATGTAAGTAGCAATAGTCTTCTCTGTGACCCCTCACTGTAACGACTGCGTTGCAGTTAGTATTATTGCCCTTCACCATGAGGCTACACCAAAGTCTTGCGACCCTATGGGTTCTTTTCTCTTTATCTTCGGCAGACCCGTGGTGTATAGACGGTGGATATACTACCCAGTCCAACAATTGGATCGTTACTTGTGGTTACAAAGAAACGGGAGGCACGATCTTCGATACTCTCAACCAGAATACATTGACACAATGCGTGAGCCTTTGTGACAGTATCACTGGCTGCGCCAGTGTGGCATATGACAATATGTCAGGTCAATGTCAGCTCTTTTCCAAAACCGGTACTTTACAGGTCTACTCCGGTGGTGCTGTAGTTGCTAAGGTCGTGGGATCCCCGACATCATCTGCATCGTCAACGTCTAGTTCAGATCAATCTTCAACATCGACTTCAGATTCACCTTCAACATCGACGTCAGAAATATTCTCAACCTCTAGTTCAGATACACCTTCATCCTCAACACCATCTGCACGTTCAACATCGAGCTCAGCTGCAGCCTGTCCAACTAGTTACTACACCGGCTCGCAAAACACATGGGAGATTCTATGTGATCACACTGTTGCAGGTGACAACTTCGCTGCGCAAACGCCCACGTTTAACGTGGGCGATTGTGCAGCCTTGTGCGATTCTACGTTGGGGTGCGTTGCGGCAAGTTATTTCCCGGGTAGTTTGTATTGTGCTCTTTATGACACTCTTGTTTCCGTTACGCCTCAACTTAATGATCAAGCTATCTTCATCGGGTCAGCATCTTCGTCATCATCCTCGATGGAATCAACATCAACAACAACCTCGATGTCTTCAAGTTCAGCGTCATCGGAAGCTCAAACATCAACATCCTCAACAACTTCCACATCTTCAACATCCTCTTCAACCTCGAAGTCATCAGAAAGTCAAACATCGACCTTTTCAACCTCTTCTTCAACAACCTTTTCCACAACCTCTTCAACAGCTTCTTCAACATCCTCAACCTACTCAATAACTTCAACGTCTTCAGCATCTTCTTCAACCTCAGAGTCATCAGAAACTCAAACATCAACGTCTTCAATATCTTCTTCAATATCTTCAGGACTACCAACAACCTCCACATCATCAGAATCGTCAACAATCCCGACGTTTTCACCTTCAACATCCTTGACAACCTCAACCTCAGCATCATCAGAAAATCAAATATCAACATCAGCAGCAACTTCATCTTCATCTATTTCTACTTCTTTGGAATCCTCAACGTCTTGGATACTCTCAGAATCGTCATCATCAACAACATTCTCAACAACGTCGACATCTTCAACACTATCAACGTCATCAACGGTGCCGTCGGCATCGGCAACTTCAACATTCCACAGCTCAGCATCCGCAGCATCTCCAACATTAGAGCCTACAACATCCACAACATCTACCTCACATACCTCACCTATAACATCCATAATACTGCGCTCCACAACGGAATCTACATCAGTCACATCTATTGGTTCTGAGGAAGAGTCTACATCAACCGCCTTGATTACATCTTCAGTGTTACCGCCTTTATCAACTATCTTCACTCTTACCAGTACTATCAAGACCTCAACCCCAAGCAACCCAGCTACCACAAGCATTCAATCATCCACTTCTTTCACCCTATCTTCTACGATTACTTCTTCAACATCTTCAAGCCCTGGCACTCCATCCAACGCCCCAATTGTTAAAGGATATGCCTACGACGGATGTCTTGGATCTCGGGATAATTATCCATCATTCACCCTCGTGGCAACCGAGTCTGACATGACAGTCAAGAGGTGCATTGAGATGAGCGCTGAAAGCAGGTATGTTGGTCTTTATGAGCAGTCTTGCTACAGGGCAGATTCCATCAACGGGACGGAATTTGTAGTAGGTGCAAGGTGCAATATTCTATGCCCTGGAGATCCTGATTCACTCTGTGGAGGCACTGTTGTTCAGGAAAGACGTCGTTCTGTGCCATCTAATCGCCTTTTGACTATTTATAGTCAAATTGTTTCTTCGTCATCTTCGTCATCCTCTTCTTCCCCTTCTTCCTCTTCACATTCTTCTTTACCTCCCATATCTTCTTCGTCTACTACCCCTACTTCCTCCTTGTATCCAAATTCCCTCTCTTCCTTCTCTTCATCTACAAATCTCGGTACATCAACATCAACGGCAAGTTCTTCGCCAAGTAATAGCGAAGTAGACTCGACTTTCTCTGGCTCGGCCTCATCTTTTGAGTCTATTGCGCCGACATCTCAACACCCTTCGCTTACTCACCTCCCTACCATTGGGCCTATCCGAACTATCCATGTTACTAAGGATATCACTATGACGGTGTTTACAGAGGCTACTGTCAGCTTTGTAACAGTCAATTCTGGTAACCCAGGAGTCATGGTTACTACTTGTGTTTCAATTGACCTCCTGTATATCCTTTGCGGGTGCGAGGAACAGGTGTACCCATCAGTAGAAATGACTACTATCACCTGCCCTTGTAGAGCCTGTGGCTTACATGGAGAAAATACAGTTACTCTTACTGTACCAAAAGCTGCTTGCCAGAGCACTGGTTACCCACTGGCTCAACTTCCCCCAGGTTGGATCGGAGGCTATGAGACGGACAGTAATGGCAACCGATATGTCGTTGCGAAGCCAACACCAGGACTGCAAAAGGACTTCCAGCCATATTTCTCTATTCCAGTAGAGGGATCGCGAGTTAGCCCTCCTCCAAACCAAGCCACGGGAAAGCCCTCCATTCCCAATGAAAGTTCAACAGAGCCCAGCAATAACAATCAACCTCCCTCAGCTAAAGATGAAGGTTCTCACCAGGATATTCCGGGATCTCAACACGGGACACCACCTGAACATGGAATACCACTAAATGCTTCTCATCCAGAAGCTCCCGAGGGCAATCAACAAGGCTCAGATAGTTCCAGCGGCTCTGAAAGTCAAACACTTACTACGCCTGCCCCTCAGCCTGACATGCTGATGAATTCGTCGGGGTCATACCAAGGACCAGGCAAAAGACCAGGCAGTGAGGCAAGCAATGGCTCAGGACATGGTGAACCTGATAACAGCCAAAAAGACTCGGAAAACTTGACGGACTCGGAGAAAGAAATCCTTACCATGTCTACTTCCGAACCTGACATGGGAGTGCGTCCATCTGGATCAAGTAATCAACTAGGGGTCGCATCCACCTTAGAGACAAAGACAGGAGAAATAAGTAAAGAGATGAATGGTCCCGAGTTAACTCAGACCCTCAGTGCATCAGGTTCCGAGGAATCAGGGAAGTCGCCTTTAACTGTGTCAGAAGCGAATGGAAATCGGGGTATGCTTTGGACTATGATTGTGGGAGGATTGATAATTGGCTTCATATTTGTACTTTCGTAATGTTGAGTCACTGGTTGGCTTTCCGGGACTCGCAAATGCCATGGCTCTTATCTCAATGTTGGCCGAGCTTTACTGCTTCCTTTGATTCCCGGATGTATGTTTACCACCGCAACGTTATTTGTATTCTAGGAGTGGGATTTGTGACTGAGACTGCCTATCACCAATGAGAACTGCGTCTTCTAGTATTTTCTGCACCAGATATTGACTTTAACACAAGACCACTCGACCCGTGGTCGATTTAGGGCTTAATCTAAAACCTTGTGCCAGTATCATCAGTACTGACATAGCTTTCCATCTCTAGGAATTCCCTTTCAACGAAACGTGATTCAGAGCAGCTATAACGCGGTGGCCCTTCGAGATGCCAGGTAAGAAGTCGATCAATTTCACACGCAGGCTGGTATTCCGGATCTCTGATAGTATACCGGCCTGAACCAGGACACACAAGCTTAATGAGTCACGGAATACATTGTCTGTCTTATGAGCCCTTGTTTCCCACTGACACAAATAGCATGTTATGAACTATACACAGTTCGGAACTGAGGTGTATGAAAATAGCGGCATATCTGAGGTGAATCCCGTCTTCACAGTCCACTCGCATAACCCACGTCGATGCCATCTTGTCTACAATCAGAGCTTTGGATTTTCGACGGATAGGTATTAGTAGAAAGTGAGGAAACATCACCATTCATTGGCAGTTTGGGACCGATTCCGAAGAAGGACTGCTATTAATCATTTAGATAGAGGTAAAACAGTACTAAAATGTAAGCCAGTTATAAATACTTTATAAATAAGTTAATTATTAGATACTAAATTCTGTACGTTTCTATAATTTATAACGAATAGATTATATTTAGTTAATATGTTACTGTTTTGTGCGTATGGACTACGCCAACTGGAGTGCACGATCCTCAACTGTCTCCGGCTATACGTAAACAACACTCAATCAGACTATTTCGCCAAGCACGTTGGAAAACCATTCAGAAATATCCCTATGATCGCCAACATCAGCACATGGTTTCTCTCAAGGACCCAGCTCAACACGGGACCCATTACCGGGAAGCCAGGCAATTTGACACTTGCTATGCCCTGCCTATCATGAACCTGATGGAGGTTCGTCCAGAAGTCATAGCGATGGCAGAGATGACACTGTGCTGCCTTCTTCAGACTTAGAATCCTCGCGTTCTTGGTCTCACTCGAGAAGGACTTTCTGACCAAGCGTTGACTGCAACCTTGCCACATAGGCTTCTCATGGCAGCTCTCAACAAGATAACACAGGATGCCTTTGCCAGAGTTAGTTTCCCCTCCTTCCCAGGCAATGGTTGTAACTGGAACTGTCATTTACAAGAGGGAAGAAAGGAGAGGCGCCAATGGACACAGTATCGCCTCAGAACAAGCGGCGGACGAGACATGTCGATATTCCGATGCCAATCCCACGTTGCACGCCTCGACTACGGCAGACACTATACCCTGGGCATGCTTCTTACTTTCATGGCCACTATAAGAAATCAAGACGGCAAGATGCAAATCAGTGGTGTCTTTCTCCGTTCCTACCTCGACAATCTACCTGGTATTTCTCTGGGTGTGCCACTGATTGTATCTGTCGAGATGATGGAAGACGGAAAGCCCCATGCTGATCCTTGGTTTCGTCACCCCTTACCATGGTGCGTGGGACAACTACCATGAGCTGCATTGTTTCTCCATCAGTGTCGAGTGGATGGACCGAGATACCAACAAGTGGTATAAGGCTGTAGTAAGTCACAAGGACCTACTCTTTCCTATCGAAGGTGAACCTGCAACAGTCAGCGCCGCATGGCGAAAGGCGACCACTATTGCCCAGTTCTTCAAGAATCGGAGGTACTCGAACCCTCCACCATATCCCTTGGAGACCATGCGGCCGAATATTCGAACTTTGAACTACGATCACATGAAGCAAGTGATTTCATTCTCTCAGGTTCAGGAACAGCCGGCTCGTCCACCGCCAGCTCAAGTATCTTTCATGGACAACTATCGAGAGATGCTGAGAGCAATTCAGACTCAGTGGCCCCAGGCGACTCTCGGACGCAAGCCCCAAATCAAGTTCTTTGGTACGAACGATTCAGCATGTGCCAATTGCCGTGTTAGGATGATCTTCTTCAGCAAGGACATAGGTGGATGTGCAAAGCGAGAGGAATTCCTCGTTGCCGAGGGTGAGGACGAGGCAGACAAGATACGAATTGGTTCGTGCAAAGTGTGCTGGAAGTACTGGCGTCGGCCATGTATCTGGGTCCCATTGAGTCTGGGCCGTGTACCAGGTGAACCTGTCGACAAGCGTCGTCCAGTATATCCCCCAGAGTACCGGGGAATGGTACCTGCTTACAACAAGGATCCGATCCCTGTGGAAATTAGAGCCCCCATGTCAATGGAGGACTACTATAACTTGCTGAATGATGATCAGGAGAACGGTGGGGAGCAGGAGGATGCAATGGTGGATGGAGATTAAACCAGTGACGATTGTCTGGCGTTTGATGAGGCTATTCACAAGGTTTTCGGGCGGGCATGCGGAAAGAAGCAGAGAAATGGGAAAAGGCGTTAGAATGTATGACATGGTTTGCTAGTATTTGCTATATTCGTCTGCCAGTCTTGGTATTTTCCTCTCATACCTGAGACCCGTAGGGCATAAACGAACACCTGCTATCGTAATAATACAGTCTTACACTACTCACTGTCTTGTCTCCACAGCCCGCTCAACTCTTGTGGCCTCATTCTTTGGGGCAAAGGGGCCCTTGCCAGTGTCCAGGCTGTTTCCATCTGCACTTCCATCGTTGTGTGGAACCTCAGCGTCCATGGGGCCACCCTCGAGTCCGCCATTGTCAAGAACAGGGGCGTTGTCTATGGTCATCTGAGGCGCAATATCATACTTGCCATCGCCACGCTCGAGACGGTGTGAAGGAATGAGGATATTCAGGAATCGAGGAGCGAGAAAAGCACCTACAATAAAGATAACAACAACATGCATAAGGACGAAGCTGTAAATGAACGGGGGATCGTCTGAATAGTTGTTCAGGAACTTCGGGTAAGCAAAAGAAAAGACTAATGCAACAGCAGGGCCGGTGATAAATTTTAAACAAATCGGCCATACGAAATGGATTTTCCAATTAGAATGACCGCCGAGGATGGCGTTGTTGAGATCGCGACGGAGTTGGTTGCCCTAATGGGAGGTTAGCGGTCAATCAGGAGTCTAAGAATGGGGGAGATACGTACTGAGTAGAAGGCCGCATACCAGAAACGGCTGAGAATAGCATTGTTACCCCAGAATCGGGGAGCAGGGATTGATGGGGCATTGCCAAAGAAGGCAGTGAAGAGGGAACAGCCGATGAAGACTCCAAAGCCAACGCCAGCTCCAGCGGGGGCGCTCACAAGGTGACCTATCAGGAGACCAAGGAAAAGAGAGAGGACATAGCCACCGTTGAAGACGAAGTAGCTGATGGCGCCTATTTGATCAACAGGGTCCTTCCATCGGTAGAGCGTACAGGCCATGTAAGTCTCGGAGAAGACGGTGATGAAGAGAGCGATATCGTTGACGAAGGCATCAACAGCATCGAGGACACTGAAGCCGAACTCACTGCTGTAGATGAGTGAAGTAAGGAGACCGAGGACGATGACTGAGGTCGAGATGATCCATCGAGGAATGCGCTGGCCCATGTTGGTATCACAGAGGAGAGTGACGAGAACTTCGGAGAGGGCAAAGACACATGTTAGTCCAAGGAGGACCAAGGTAATGAAGAACAGAGCAGAGAAGAAGTTGGATCCGGGCATCTCGGCGAGGGCTTGGGGATAGTAGAAGAAGCCAGAGCTGAAGGTAGAGAGAGGGTCGACATCACCGGGGTTGATGGCGAGGAAGCCGACAACTCCCATGACAGCCAAAGCGGAGACGATCTCAATGGCAGAGTTGCTGAGGGCAATGATGAAGGCATCTTGGACAGCGTTGGCGAACCTGTTATTGTAAGAGGCATAGGAGGTGAAGTAGCCGAAACCGACACCAATGGAGAAGAACATCTGTCCAAAGGCGTCTTGCCATGCACGAGGACCCTCGAGGGACTCGCTTCGCCAAGTGCCGACATAGAGTCTGAAGCCATCAGAAGCGTTGGGGAGGGAGAGGGATCGAATGGCAAGGATACCAATCATGACGAGGGGGAGGGCCATGGTGACATAGATGACACGACCGGTGAGACCGACACCCTTAAAGGTGCAGATCCAGACGATGAACCAGATCATGACGCACCAACCAAACGTCTCACCAACGATGCCACGGCCAGGATAATGCTTCAGACCACCGCCGTCATCAGCACCACCCGTAGCAGGAATATTGCGAACAACCCTGTCGTTGAAGAAGTCCACAGTATCCTCTCCAGCCCAAGGCAGTGGACTCTGGAACGACATCCTGAAATAAGTCATAGCCCACGCCAGAATGGGAACATAGTACCCGACGACACTAAAGCCATTAAACACCATGCTCAGACCAATACCCTTAGCGCGATGGTTCACATTATTCCAAGCAATGACACAGCCACCGCGATAAGCCTGACCGAGGGTGATCTCGAGGATGAGGATGGGAATACCGATGAGGAAGAGCGCGACGGCGTAGGGGATGAAGAACTGCAGACCGTAGTTGTTGAAGACGACGGAAGGGAAGCGAAGCAAGTTTCCTAGACCAACGGCACCGCCCATAGCGCAGAGGACGAACTGCGAGCGCGAGTTGAAGTTATCGCGGCCGTCGTCATCTTTTGCTGAGTCTGGTGCGAGCATGAGAAATATTCTCTTGGCCATGCCTGGCTTCTGGTCCTTTTCGGCGACAGCCATGATGAACGGTTCTCAACAACGAACTATTCACTCAAGAAAGTAAAGAGAAATGAGGTATAAGTGAGAAGAACGAAGGTGATCGACCTCTCCGCAATGTGGATCGCATCCCCTCGGTATATACTCCAGAACTGCCCAGTGTCTCAATATATCGCCGAGACGCGTGCGATTAACAACACTTTCACAATTGGATTTCCCCGAGGCAGCCAAGACATCTCATCTTGTTAGCTTCAGACCAATCGCCCTCGATCTTGGCGTGAGGGAACCACGCCAAGCAAGCCTATTTCCAATCCGCAGCTCGTGCCAATGTGATAGCCCATCTCGTGATATCTCCCGCCAAGAGACATAACAGGAAGGACAGAAAGAACCAACATTCTACGCCTCACGTGCTGGACCACAAGGATGAAAGAGCGCGCCAAGGGAATGCCAATGCTGTTATCTGGGGTAGTGCTTATCGACGGACTCTGCATTCAGCAGGTGCTTTTGTCAGTGTCTTTTATAGCGCCTTGGTGTTGTGATTGTAGCGTCTTGGGGTTATTTCCGTTTCTCCGTTGCCGTTGGTATCCGATTCTAAACAGTCGCCCCCCTTTTCTTGGATCAGAGTAGATATAGGTCTTGGCTTTTGGAGATTCAGGCGAAGTTGGGGTTTTGGATTAAGGTGTCTTGGCTGTTTCTTGGCTGATAGTAACCACAGATAAGCTGCCCGCTTATGCTTAAACATGGACTATGACATGTCGAGGCTAAGGTACTGCCAAGATGCTAATCAGATAGGCTCTGTCGGTTGAACGCGGCCAAAATGATCACTCACCGAACGATTAGTAGCCTCAGGGTCGAAGAGCAGGAAGGTTTGTTCCTGATGATTACTGTCCATCGTATTGCAACCCTAGATCACCTTTTCTGGAAGAAAAGGTCGGTTGGCCGATGGAGTGAGCAGTCATCTTTTGTGCCAAGTGTATTCGCTTGGCGTGACTGGGGAGACGTGACACTGGTGTAACGCTGTGTATGAGTAAGGAAGAAACGTAAGCGTGAAAGAATATTGGAACAAAAGAAGGGAAATAATCGTTGCCTAATGATTCAGTCCCTGCTCTGGTGGAATGCGTGAGGTTAGAGGCTAAGCTTTCAGCCTTGCGGAGAACACGTCGAGTTCCACTACATGTGAGCATACTTGTTCAAGTTCATGTGGATTGGTTAGGTAGGATGTAGTAAAGGAACATTGTAGATTTTTGCAGAGTACCAGCTCTTGGTTTTGAGGATTTGTCTATTTGCTATGCTTCTAGAGAAATATCCTCGTAATTTGGTATGCCTGACGTATTCCGAGTATACCATTGTCGCAAATGCTGCATGGAAATGTCAAGAGAGGAGACAGTGAATAAACAAAAGTATAAATATGGATTCTGGAAGTTCACACATCCCAAAACTACCAGAATCCAGGAATCTGGTTGACATATCCGAAACTAGCCATGTTTTTCCTCGGAGATGAATCCTTAGGTTTGGGAGGCTCAGGACCATATGTAGCCTCCCAAACCGCAACAAATATTCCTACCCCAATAAAGGTATTTTCATACCTCACTAGCAACAGTCAGCTGCATAACCTTTCTAGAAATCTGCTGGACTTACTCTCATTTCTCTTGAAGTGGCTTACCACCCGGTCGCGCAACCCCGAAGATTGTTGTTTACGCTTTTCATCGCTATGATTTTGTCTGTGTGGCGAATAATACCGCTGTGTCTGTTGGGATATGGATGTGGGCGACATTCCGCTCTGAAGCCGGTGGGCTTGTTGCCTTAGTGGAATCGCATATGGAGCTTTGCTCAGCAGGCGAGGCATTATGGATGAGATCATCGTGGGATCGTTGGTGGTGAAAGACAGTTCGGATACGTGGTTGACGAGGTTGAAGTGTCTAGACGACGTGAGGGAGAGGCTGACCTGTGCTTGTCTGGCAGAAATAATATTTACAAGAATATTAAGCTCAGTTTTCTCAGGGGGAAGATTGCCGGTACCATCTTATATACCTTCAAGGCCGGTCGAGGACTCATAATCTAAGTTTCACTTTCATTGGCGTTATATTGCATCCATTGGCCAGGCATAGAGTATAGTATGGAAGCTATGAGCCAAACGTGTTATTTGCATTTGAGGCTTGTGGCCGAGAGCTTAAATTAGCACCTAGAACTTAGTTACTTGGGCCTAAGAGGAGAGGCAATCTGAGAGTAAGTTTAGAAATTTGCTGTCTGGTGACTCTGGCAAAGTCAAAGTTGGCAGCAGGAAGTCTATGGAAGCTGGCCTCAGTCAAGGTGGTTTGCAACTCAATATATGGACTCCCTGTAGATCGAAGATGGTGAACACCACTCTCATTCACTGCGCAACAGATAACTATGCAAAGACTCAGTTACTAACTATCGCTTCATCTATTTAGTCTAATGTAATTTCTGCCCGAATGAGCCTTATCACGTCCCATACCTATTTAGGCACTGGGCCTTACCCGTGATCAACAAGTCACACCCGCAAAGTCTAGGAAATATCCTAGCACCTCGTCAGATACGAATAATAATACGTACATAATCGTCTAGTGTCCCATTTATACTTCAGCTAATACCAGGCGGGCTGTTGGGCTTAATTCCGTGACCGAAACTCCGTTCCCCAAGTTCAGCTCCGCAACAGCCTTGCATATATAGTTCGTCTTCTGCACGACTTCCCTACTTGTTAACAATCCATATCAATTGAAATATTTCAAAATGGGTAAAGTCGCTGTCGCTGGTGGCTCGTCCGGGTTGGGCCGGACAATGGTCGATGCCCTCGAAGCAGCCAAGACTCATGATTACATCGTCCTATCACGAAAGGCTAATGGATCGGAGACACGGGCTGTCGACTACTCTGATATTGATGCTTTGGCTTCGCTTCTTGAGTCTGAACACGTCGACACGGTCATATCCATGCTTCCGATCGATAACGATGAGAGCGGGCAAGCTCAGCTGAATCTCATTGAAGCGGCCGAGAGGTCAACTTGTACGAAGCGATTTTTGCCGAGTGAGTTTGGGATGGTCTACACCAAAGAGTACGTACCATGCTTTACCTTTACGACATATGTAATTTGGCTAACGACTTACTAGCAACATCACCCATGTTCCTTCTTACCAATGGAAACTGAAAGCAGTAGAAGTTCTTGAGAAGACCAACCTCGAGTTCTCCCTTGTCTCCATTGGCTTGTTCCTAGATCACTGGGCCTCCCCTCGCATGCCCACCCATATCCGTGCAGCAAACATACTAATCGACCCCGAATATAACGTAGCAGTAATTCCCGGAGATGGAAACACTCCCGTCGTCTTGACCCACTCTACAGACGCCGCAAAGTATACCGCCGCTCTTCTCGACATATCGAATTGGAAGCGCAGATACGCTGTGATCACAAATCGCATGACTATCAATGAAGCGGTTAAGCTTGCTAAGGAGGTCAAGGGTGTCAAGTTTGATGTGAAGTATTTCTCTGTGGA
Organism: Fusarium agapanthi; assembly: GCA_001654545.1. Lineage (NCBI taxonomy): Eukaryota > Fungi > Ascomycota > Sordariomycetes > Hypocreales > Nectriaceae > Fusarium > Fusarium agapanthi. Next base: position 4,389 of record LTDI01000127.1, on the reverse strand, counting down.
ACAGATGAAGAGTGGTGAAAATGATTTGACTCCGAGTATGAAGAAGGCATTGCCGGAGGAGATGCATGGCGGTATGAAGTCTATGTTGGCATTATCAGGAGTTGGGATGGCTACAGGATCGAATGATATACACGGAATTGGTGATTTGGTGGCTGAGTTTCCGGATATCAAGCCTGTCACTGTTAGAGACGTCTGGGAAGCTTGGAAATAGAGTTCAAGCATATATTGTGAGAATGATAGAGTAGCTAACATGTGAATGCTCATATATATATAGTATTATCTATCCACTAAAACCCCCACTGGCGACACCAGTTCCTCATCAGCTCGGGTGTAATCGGCCCAAGTTCTCTCATCGTCGGACTGTGACTCTTGGTCATCTTCATTCCGTACTTAACCGGCTGAACCTCTTCTCCTACAGCAAACAATCCACGATAAGTATCCAAAAGCTTGACACCAGGATTATTATCAAAGTCCACATTATCTCCCTTGGCACTAGCCTCCAACCTCTCAATCCATTCTCCAACACTGACCAACTTCATCCTGTCGCCGTAGAAGTCCTTCACTGCCGGAGCAATGTCAGACCAACTGGTCGTGGCAGGGTTGACACCATGGAAGTATCCAGAAATCTCAGAGATAGGCTTCTGAACCGTGATGCCCGCGATGTCGAGAATAAGCCCCGAAATATCCTCAATTGGGGTCCAAGCAATCTCCTGCTGCCCGCCGAGATGGTCAGGCAAGACTCCAAGATACACTGAGCTTGCAATCATGCTTGGAATCATCTCTTGACGATTCCAGATGCCCTTCTCTCCCTTTGAGCCCGCAATCTGTCCAACTCTCACCGAAACGGTCGGTATACTAGACTCCTCCGCAGCTGCGTCGAGTATGAGACTAGCAGCTAGCTTAGATCGGCCATATGCCATACTGGGTAAGGCCAGGTCATGGAGTGCCTTCTCAGGGACAGCGTCGGGTGAGGACCATCGATCGACAGTTCCGATACTCGAGATGAAAATGATGGGCACGTTCTTGGAAGCTGCAGAAGAAAAGTCGACGAGATGTCGTACGCCTCGAACGTGGCTTTCAAAGGAAGACATGGTGAACTTGAAGTTCACAGGCCAAGCGTTGTGAATGACACGATCAACATCAGCGAGAAGAGAATCGTACTTGGACTTGCCCAATCCAAGGTCGGAAAGCGATAAATCAGCGTGGAGGAACTCGACCTTGGAGAAGTCTGTTGTCAAGCCACGGAATTCGTTGATTGAAGGCTGTCGAGATACGCCACCATCGTCGCTTCTGTTAAGAGCGATGACTTTCTTGACAGACGGCAAACGACAGAGTTGATCAAGCATGTAAGCTCCCAAAGAACCCGTTGTACCCGTGACGATGGCTGTTTGACCGTCGTCTAGAGGCGCCTGCTTTCCCTCCTTAGGCGGTGGGAGGCTCTTGGTATAATTTGAGACCTGTGCCTTGATCTGATTGATCTCATGAGTCTCTTCATCGTCTTCACTGACACCACTTCGTAAGTACTGTATGTACTCAGCCAGGCCCTTAGCCGTAGAGTTGCGGTAGATGACACGTGGTGCGATTGTCACGGTGTCAATACCAGCTCTATTCAAGGCACCTCGCAATAAATTCGTCGCAGTCATTACTTGCAAGGAGTCAACACCGACAGAAAAGAAGTCTGTATCCGCTTCAAGCTTCTCAACTCCAAGCTTGGTAACGAAAAGACTGATGATAGATCCCGTCAAAGCGTCGTCGTTGCTGAAGTCAAGGGTGATAGATGGGCTATCCCCAAGCATTTCAGCCTTCTGATACAAAGCCGAAATGAAGTCAGCGTACAGGTTGACAGTCTTACCACGTTGCACAGTGCCCTTGTCAGCACGAGCAAACGGTAAAGCAGGGTCAGCAAAAGCGACAAAGTTCGCTGCAATTCGTCCGTGAGCCACGGTTTCAGCATTGGCCTTCTCAATTACCGGCCAGATCTTGTCGAGCAGAGCCTTCGTCTCAGCCTCGTCTTTCGGTTGCGCTTCTGCGATGGGCTCAATGATGAGAGCTGCCTGAAACATTCCCTGACCGACGACAAGGGCTGATTTGACGAGAGGATGGTCCGAGACGATCCCTTCAATTGTAAGTGGATTCAGCTTCTCACCGTTCGAGAAAACAATGATATCATCGGCCCGACCTTTGTATAGCCAGTGATCCTTGAGCGTGGGGTGAGGTTCAAAAATGTCGTTGGTACGCCATTCGGATAATTCAGGGAAGTTGTAGAAACAGCCTTGAGAGCCAGGATCCGATGCCTTGCGATGGACTACAAGTTCATACTCGTTTGAGTCATGGCGTTTCCAGTCAATACCCATGGCTTCAGCGTTAAATATGAAGTATCGCCACAGCTTTGGGTCTTGGGGACTATAAGGTGCTAAAGGAAACAGCCTTGGTTTCATTAGTCTCCGCGCTAAGAGAGTTTAAGGGGAAGCTTACTCGGTTGATGAAATGACGTTCCTCAAGACGACACCCCTCTCTGCTAACCTGTTCCCGGCCTCGGTTGACAGGCTCCCTATACAAAAGTTCAGCAACATACGCAGGTATTAGAGTCTGTATTGACTTACCTCCGCCAGTAATAACGAGTTTGAGCTTGCCCAAAGCCTCCATACCCTCTTCAGTAGCTGCTAATTCATCTATAACAGAAGGGGGTAGCATCGCGCCATCGGCACCACTGTGTTTCAAGTACTCCATGGCTGTATCGATATTTAAAGGCTGATTTGGAAACGGCATAACCGCAGAGAGACCAGTGTATATGAAGCTCAGAGGGAGAAACGCTCCTGCAGCATGATACATGGGCATCCCCATGAAGATCTTGCTCGCCCGTTCGGCCCATTCATTGAACGTATATAAAGAACCGTGGAACTTGGGTAGATTTAGATATTCTTCAAAGGCGTACAAGATACCCTGTTTCAAGAAGACGGGCTTGGGGACTCCAGTGGAACCGCTTGTGTGAAGAACAACAAGAGGGTCCCATCGCACCTGTTCGATAGTTCTGCTGTAGGGAAACGGCGTGGGAGCTACTGACAGGAGATGATCAATACTCTCTATCATGGCAACTTCCATTGTTCGTTGATCGAGACAGGGCTGCATGACCGATTTGAACGACTCGGTTGTGTAAAGGTATCGACAATCCGTAGCTTTGAAAAGGGAGAGCTGAACGGCGGGGGTGTTTCGTGGAGAGATGAAAAGGGCCTTGCAACCAGCTTTGACACAAGCTATCAGAATAGCCGTGTACCTAAAGTCGTTAGGGCCGATATATGCCACGGTTGGGACCTCGTCGTTTGAGGATTTGGTAACGGTTTTGGAGATATTGTGGGCGAGGTAGTCGACGGTGTTTGCGAGCTGGAGGTGGGTTACTGGCTTCCATCCATCTTGAGGATCAGAAGACGATGGAGTATAGGTAAAGACTCTGTTAGGATCGTTTGTGGCAATCTTGTGGATAAGGTCGACCAGGACATGATGTTTGACATTCGAGTTGCTGTTGATATGACCCTTCTCGATGGCATTATTGGCTTGGTTCGACGCACCGCCCGAAACGGGGGCATCGTACTGTTCAATATTAGCTCGCATAGCCATTTTAGATGATATTTTCGATAATAGAGAAGAGTTGATAGTATATGTGTTGAGTGTTGTTCAAAATCGATTGCTTGATATTCTCTGAGGAGACCGATTTCCCGGATCACAACGACATAACCTCTGGATATAAATATCGGAGGAATATTTCTCGTACGGATATACATCTATCATAGCCCCAATTCCACTCTTTAGCGTATCGGGCCGTGAAAGGTGGCTAAAATAGCGGCATACAACTCGCGCGGATTTTCCACGGACGGCATTGCTGCCACACGGAGATTGGGGATCTGCATTTAGCCCACTGAGTGCCGATTCAGCCGTACAAGGGGTCACTATTTAGTCCATTTTCTCCGAAAATTGTACGAGAAACGCTGTATCCGTATATCACTTTCATATATCCCTCAGCGAGATAGCCAGACTCTTTAACCGTGTTATTCCCGCTGCGTTTCGTCCATAAATACATACTTTTGACAGATGTTAGTCCGTTGAAAGCAACGCTCGCAACAAGTCAAGCTAAGCCGGATTTTTCAGGGGCTTAAGCTAGGGAGGGGTAGGCTTAAATTAGCATATATTTTAAAGGTTTAACTTAAATTAAATAAGCTAGCTTAAGGGATATTAGTTAAATACCTATAAGAAATAGCCCTATTTAATTTCTATAACTAGCTTTCTAAGTATTATATTACCTTTATTACCTTTAGATTTAGGCTATAATATTAATTTAATAATATTATTTAAGCCTAACTAAATAACCTTTTTACTTTAGCTAATTTAGTAAGT
>LTDI01000126.1:0-41496 GCA_001654545.1 Fusarium agapanthi | reverse complement strand
CTATAAATAAGCTATATACCTATAGAAAGAAGATTACCTTATTACCAGTCTATTAGGCAGTAATAATCCTTTATCCTAGTATATAGCTAAAATTCCTTACTTACTTAATTAATAACAAGTTTAAGGTTAAAGCTATTTATATATGCTTTAAAGCCTTTTATACTAAAAATTAGAAGGTTAGGGACCTTTAACCCTTTTAGTTACCTATTATATAAGATCTAGTCCCTAAGCCTAATAAAATTAATAGTATTCTTACTGCCTTTTATATAAAATAAGTAAGGCTATATAGGGTATCTATTATAGAGCTATTTTAGTATTTAATAGAAAAAGTTAAGTAGATTAGCTATAGACTAATTAAATAGTAAAAGTAATATAAATATACCTATCCTGGGTTATTAAAGATAGCTTGTAATATCTTATATATACTTACTAAATTAGCTAGAGTAAAGAGGTTATTTAGTTAGGCTTAAATAATATTATTAGATTAACGTTATAGCCTAAATCCAGAGGTAATAGAGGTAATATAATACTTAGGAAGCTAGTTATAGAAATTAGATAGGGCTATTTCCTATAGGTATCTAACTAATACCCTTTAAGCTAGCTTATTTAATTCAAGTTAGACCTTTAAAATACAAACCAATTCAAGCCTACCCCCCCTAGCTTAAGCCCCTGAAAAATCCGGCTTGGCTTGACTTGTTGCGAGCGTTGCTAACTACTAGACCTAGGTGAATCCTAACGCGAACGCGGTACCAACTTTAAAGGGCAGGGCATTTATTTGCTGCACTAGTAGACGATACATTCATTGATTGACGACACGACTTTACTTGACGTGATTATTTCGTATTCCCGCGTCAGTCCACGAGGGCACCAAAGCACGCCCTGCCTGCGATCCCAAGATAACGACAAAACCTCGACCTTGCCATCTTTCGTTTCGTCGTTGCAGCGTAGGAGTGCACAGCTGCTTGCCCGCCATGCCACCGTCGGCAAAGAGAGCCTCTAGGGCTCGTCGCGAACCGCGTAAAGCCGCGACGTCCAATGTAGATACATCACCAGGCGACGTCGAAGATTCCTCCCCCAGTCGTCCAGCAAAGCGTCGTAAGAAGGTCCGTTATCCTGTCTGTCGTTCGATCCATTGCCCGCGGCAGCTGACACTGATCTTCCCGAGCAGGTCCAGGAAGATGAAGACCCCCCCGCGCCCAACGACGATCAACTCGTGTCGCAAATCACACAGCATCTTAGAAGTCAGGAAGTCCAGGCCAGCAAGGATCACGCAAATGTCATACACGAGGCCAAGGGCGATGGTGTGAAAGCCTACGCCAAAGTGGCTGCCCAGGACTGGACCTTTTATATCACCAAGCTCAACGTTAACATAGGCCGAGCTCCAGAGACGTCACATAACTCTCAGACCGTGGGCTCCGACGAAGATGAGTCCTACGTCCATATCGACTTGGGTCCTAGCAAGATGGTATCGCGAGAGCATGCTACCATATCATTCGATTCCAAGGACGAGAAGTGGTTCCTGCATGTCAAAGGCCGCAACGGTGCTAAGGTGGACAGCCAGCCCGTTAAGGCTGGACAGGCTCATCCTCTCACAAGCGGCGAAGTCATCGAGATTGGGAATGTCGAGATGATGTTCGTGCTTCCGTCCGAGATTACTCCACTGACTGTGCATCCCATCTACTTGCAACGCGCTGGAGTCAGTGTTCATACACCACAATCTCGTACTTCGCGCCGACAACCTCTCATTGCACCGGCGCCTCCGGAATACAAACGCCCGGGCACGCCGCCCTCGGCCCAGAGCACTGCCAAATCACCGGCTGCAAGCACGCCGGCCGTCATGGTTGGTGCCAATGGTGTAGATCTGAGCCAGGATGAGAACCAGCATATCAAGCCTCAGTATAGCTATGCTCAAATGATTACACAAGCGATCCTGAACGCACCTGACGGGAAGCTGAATCTGAACGGCATCTACACCTACATCATGAACACATACGCCTACTATCGCCATCAACAGGCTGCTGGCTGGCAGGTAAGTTCTCGTGGCGGCTACCATATCTTGCTGGGCGGTATACTCACTCACACTCGACAGAACTCAATTCGTCATAACCTTTCATTGAACAAATCATTTGACAAGGTTGCCAGATTAACCGATGAGCCTGGCAAGGGAATGAAGTGGCAAATTGTCCCAGAAGCAAGAGAGGAGATGATTAGAAACGCCTATCGCGTTGGTCGAGGTGGTCATCGTGGTTCATCTGCCCCCTCATCCCCAAACCAACTTGCCTACATCACACATGGCCCAAGAGACATGGCCTCAAGAGAACCTCCCTCAGCCCGCAGACGAAGAGCTTCCCCTCCGGCATCACCACAGCCACCTGGATCCTCTTTGCTAATTCCCCAGTCCACTCCTGATCGATCTTTTGGTAGAAACGCGACCATGATGATTGATGGCAGCCCATTACCGCGTCCTAGGAAGACGCCAGCAAGAGACTCATCGTTTTCGGTGTACAACCCTCAGTCACCCACGCTCACATCTTCATACCAGGAGGACGGAGGCTCATTCGTCACCCCAGCACCGCCCAGGATGCACCCTAAGCTTGCTCCTCCAAGCACAGCACAGAGACCCAGTCAACACATGCCCACCAGCTCACCTGCTCCTTTCTGGAAATACGCAGACATAGGCAGCACACCATTGAAACCTCTTGGTGGCTACGATGTCAGTCCTACCAAGGCTGGAGGTGTTCTCCCCCCGCAGAGTAGCAGTCCGCCAAGGGGAGACAAGTCGCCTCTTAGCAGTCCTTCTCGACCTCAAAAGTCAAGTCCACAGCCGATTGCTCAACCTGCAGAGGCCGAAGAGGAGCACGGTTTTGATTTAACAAGGTTTGTTTTCCCCATGACTGCCTTGAGGCTGAGCTAACATAATCACCCAGAGGGTTTCAGAGTATCGGTGCGTATCATGCACCAGTTGGCGGAGGGACTTCTATCTTGCAAGGCCGTACTTAGGCTTCCTTTCTACACTGGCGTTTTTGTTTCAAGAGGGATAAGTCACAGAGCCATGAATTGTACCAAACATCTGAGTACATGATGCTGTCGACCAAGGATGTTGATGGCACTTATGAATGCAACGCGCCAACGAAAAAAAAATAGCTTCTCTCCTCGACTTAGGTATCTGCGTGACTGAATGGTCAGCTCAACGATTCACTCGATCTTATAGACCTTTCCGAACCACTGTGGAATTCTCCCTCAACAGAGACTCAAAAGTTCCAAGTGTGAACATGTTATATAAGAGTGAAGATCATCTGGCCAATGGCCTAGAACAGAGCCTTGGATATATACAAATGTTGAGAACGCGCCTTTTGATGCAAATACGTGCGATCGCGCCACCGTGCCGCCAACCGTACCAAACCCAACCAATGCAAGGGCTTCCTTTTTTTCGTGACCAAGCCACCCAGCTCCCACATGATTCATAATGGAATCCCCATGCTTTTTGTTTCACCGTCTACTGTTACACAGCGGTGAGTTAAAAACTCGACCACATAATAGCACCATAAAGAATTTCGTTAAATTGTCAGCCTATCGCGCTCCAGCTTGACCTCGCCTCTTAGGGTTTCCACGGCCAGTTCGCTTCTTGGTCTGCTGATGTTCACCACCCTCGATGAACTTGATAAGCTCATCAATGCTGCGAGAGTCGACTTGTGAACCAGGTCCCGCGCGGCCGGGGACAGTAGCATTAGAAGCCGCCAAGCTAGAGGGATTGGTGGTAAACCGAACACCAGTTCGGAGTCTTCGAGCAGCAACGTCCTTAGCATGCTTGGCAATGTTGACAGCATTCTGGGTGAGCTGCTCCAACCAGCTCTCGGCCTCCTTGGTGTTCTTGTCCTCAGGCCCAAGTTCAGCAAGGAAGACATTGTAAGACTCTCGCATGCGAGTGACAGCTCCCTTTGAGTCGCGATCTAAAGCAAGAGCCTGAGCCAGCTGGAAGAGGAGGGTAGCAGAGTTGATCGACTGCTTGCCGAAAACAGACTCGCATACGCGCAGTGACTCCTCGAACCAGAGTCGAGACTCGTGGTAAGCCTTGAGGTTCTGGAGCATCACAGCAGCATTGTTGAGTGTTGTGATAGAATCAGGATGGTCAGGGCCATAAATGACCTTCCACATCTTAAGAGCATGCTTGGAGTACACAAGAGCGCCCTTACTGTCACCAATCTGGTGGAGGAACAGGCTCAGGTTGAGGTAGTTGAGGAGAGTCTCGGCCGAGTCGACACCAACGGTCCTCTCAGCGACGATGATAGCTTTGCGAGCAAGGTCAACAGCAGCCTCCTTCTCGTCGAGCTGGTAGTAGAGCATAGATAGGCTGTTGTAGACACGAGCGACCTCGGGATGCAAGATACCATAAATCTGCTCATGTAGGGAAAGGGATTCCAGGAGAAGCTCCTGGCCCAGTTTCTTCTGGTTTTGGAGAAGAGAAATACGGCCAGCCTCAAGCGCCTCTTCCGCGAGGGCGCTGCGAGGGCACGAGTCCTTGATTAAAGGAACGAGGTCAATGACGTCGTCGGGGCTGAAAGTATGCGCATTGGCTGGGGCGGCAGCGTCAACAGGTGAAGCCTCACGAGCCTTGCTCTTCTTCTTCTTCTTGCTGCTGCCACCAGATTCACCATTGACCTGGCCGTTGGCAACAGGCTTCTCGACCTTTGCAGGAGCAGCTTCAGAAGTGGCGGCGGCAGCGACAGCAGTCTCAGCAGTGAAACTGTAGTCCTTGGCTAGAAGCTGAATACCAATCTTCAACGACACCTCACGAAGAAGTTGCACAGGGCGAACCTGGTTGTGCCACTCCTCGTCGAGCTCATATCGGAATCGCTGGAGGATCTGCTCCTCAATGTTCTCCCGCAAACTCTCAGGTGTAACCTTCTCGAAAGACCAGTCGGCATCAGTGTAGAGACTGCGGATGGAAGGATCGAGCTCAACAACGGGCTTCTCATTGAACCTGTGTCCAAGCAGACAGTTAAGGAGATGAGAAACAGCAGCAGGAACAGCAGGGACTGGTAGGTGCCTGAGGTAAACAGCAGAAACATGCTTAAAGGCTCGGGCAACCATATCCTGGACGCAAATGTCGCGCAAGCATCGGAGTCGGCCATCACTAGAGAGCTCAGCAACCTTACCGAGGTATCTGACGTTGATACCGCGCTTGTGTAGAAGTCGGCTCAATGACTGGCCATCCATGGGGAAGCTGATCTCGGACTCGGAAAGATCCTTGAGCAGGTCAGGGATAACCTGTTCGCAGAGATATTTTCCAGCTGCCCTAACCTCTTCCTCATCAGCGGCAAACTCGGCCTTCTCTTCATCGGTCTGAGGAACCTGGCCACTAAAAGCGTCAGGGTTAAGGGCGAACTTGAAGTCTGACAGGTTAGGCTGGTTATCCTCTTCCTTGGAGGCTTCACCCTCGCCCTCGCCCTCTTCGCCCTTGGCATCACCCTCTGCAGCCTTGGTCTCACCCTCCTTCTCCTTCTTTTGTTCAGCTCGACGGGCAACCTCTTTATCCACCCACTGCTTCAGCCTGTATCGCGAGAATGAGTCGACAAGCTCCGGTCGGAGGACTGTCATGCGGTGAGGGTAAGCATCGCCATCCTCAGGAAGGCCGTCTTCATCCAGCCAAGCAATGTCGAGGGGGCTGATACGGTATAGATCCAAGACATACTTGCGGGCGTCTGTACCCAGCAGACCCTTGGTTTCCACACTGGCCTCCAAGTCAAATCGCTTACCGTCCTTGTCCCAAACAGGATGCTTCTTGACTTTCAGAGCCTTGGAAAGCTGAGCAAAGACGGGAGCGAACCTCTCATCAGCGGCGACGATGTCCTTGCCGTCCACAGCACCGTAGTCGATCTGGTTCTCACCAGGTTCGCGCTGCTTGAAAATACCGGGAACAATGCTCTGTCCAACAATTCGCTTGCCAAGGTAGTCAACAACCACGGTGGCAGGAGTGAAAAGCCCCTCAATATCCAATTGGTTGACGAGCTTCACACCAGCGACATCCTTGCCAGTAGCGACACGAGCCGCCTCATCACCGCCCTCAGAAGTGAATGTACCAACACCGTCAGCCCCAAAAGAGAAGAAGATGTTGTTGTATACAAAGATTTGAGCATCTCTGCATTCTGTGGGGTTCAAAGGTGCAATGTCGCCCCGTGCGACCATGACGGCGCCTCGACTAGCAGCCTCATTATAATCGGCAAAGAGCTTAGAAATGAGTCGTTCTCGGAAGACACGATCCTGAACGGTCTCGCGAGGAAGTTCCTTCGCTGACTGGAACTCTTCATTCCAGTCTCGCAGAGTGTCGGTGTTCTCGACACCATTAAGGAGGTAGGTCTCCTGAGATCGTGCAGGATCTGGAAGATGGGTGCAAAGTGTTGAGTTAGGAGAGGGAACCACCCAAGGAGCAGCGGGAATAGCGTTGGTGATTTGGAAGGTGGCGAGAGGGTCGCGTTGGTTGTTGTAGTCCTGGAGTTTTGTGAAGGACTCGGCGAAGGATGCAGAGACAAGCTCGATCAGGCTCAGCAAAGAGTGAGCTGACTGACCTTTGGGTGCCGGACGAGGGAAGGGATCGAATTTGGCGTTAGATGACTTGTTGACGAAAAAGCCCGAAACGTGAGAGGTGATCTGATATTGCTCGCCCTCGTTGGTGGAGACAACCAAGTAGAGCAAGTGGCCACGCTGTCGGAGGTGAGGAGGAGGAGGATTCCAGGAAGACAAGGAGATCTGCTTCACTGTCTTGGGAGCGGGCTCAGAGGGAGGAGGGACCAACTCGGTAAGAGAGGGCACAGCCTGGAAATCGTAGTTCTGAATGGGTGACTCCTCGGCCGACTCGTTGTTGCTGACGGCCTCTGTGGCGACAGTTTCGAAGAGAGACAGTCCCGGAAGAAGGCCCTGGGCCGTGTCGCATCGGTCTCCAGAGGCACCGATTAGCTCTCGAATGCGGACAAAATGGATGCGAGCTTCCTTCTCGGTATATGGGTCCTCAACGACGTGGAATTCGGGAGTAGTGCCGAGGTCAGGAATTTCAGAGAGGGGAATGAAGTCGTTGATCTTCTCGCCGTTAAACTCGAGGTGGAAGCAAGTGTACTGGAATGCGGAGGGAAGGTCAATGATGGACTGTCGAATCTCGTGAACCTGTTCTTGAGAAGAGACCTGGACATTCTTTTGTGAGCTTGAGATTTTGCAGGGGCCTCGGTATAAGTCAATGACGGACCATAATCTGCATCTTGCTAGCATTGGCGTCCGGCAAGACGATGGTAAGGTTTATTAACGCTTTGAACCGTTAGATATCCATGTAGTCTACATCGCTAATCGGAGGGATAATTTTAGCTACCTTCAGCGCCAGCGTCAACGTCTTGAGCTTCGGCCTCCATGTTGGTCTCGGGCTCCTCGGACGCAGCAGCTGTGAGACATATTAGCTCGGCTCAGTATAGCAAATCCAATACAAGAGCAAGTAAGACCAGTACAGCCAAAGCAAAAGCTATATGGTAGCTTCGTCAGTGACCGAGTTGAGGCTGTTGAGACCCCGGACTTTACAAGCGAACATTCGACAAGGGCGGTCTAGCTTCGCACAAAAATCATACATACCAGGCGCCTGAGTGGGAGGAGTGGTTTCCTCAGCCATATTGACAAGATGGAGTGTTTAGCAAAAGAAGAATAGGTAATGAGGGAGGAAACCAGGCATGGGACATGCACTGGAAGGCTAAGACAATCAATTGAACGACGTTGGTCGAAAGAAGGTGGGAGTAAGGTAGTGACGGAGCGGAGGGGACGAGGAAAAAAATTGGACGGTTAACGCTCGAGTTGTGGTGGGTGCGGCGGCAATGGCCCGGCATTGCATTGGGTCCGGACACTGGAAGTACCCGGTGCTGAACACGCGACAGCGACTGTATTTTAGCCCTCCGATGCCTTGTACGGTTAAACAAGGTATAGCCCGAGTAGAGAATGTTAGGGCCCCGAAGCCGGTCGACCCCAGGGGGGTTGACGGCTGCGCTAGACCAAAAGTAGATGAATGTAAATATTGGCCGATCTCTATGCTCCCTACTTTACCTAGCACAACACAACACAACATCTTCTTTGTCCTTAACTATCTTCAATTCTTTCTTTTGCTTGTTGATAAAATCGCTGATATTCTCTTGGGCATCTGATATGTTTTTTGTGGCTTTGTTATTACTATAATATTAATCCAGCTACTTCGATATCACCCGAATGCATCTATCATGGCTGATTGCCCATCCCCGTCAGCCCACCGTTTAATGAAGGGAGATCGCAGCAACCACCAACAAGATGTGCAGCCTTGGACGGCAGCAAGATGCCAGCGCCTACTACGGCAACTTCAGTGTCGTTTAGTTGCTTTAAGAAAACTAGTTAATGAGGCCCGGCTACCAACCACAACAACAACCCGCACGAAACGGACGAACACGGAGAATGAAACTACGAAATTGTCAAAGCGAGTGCGGCACACCTATGGAGGACGTCGAGTAACAACATCTCGGTCAAAGCCAATGACTTCGCCTGTGTCGACACCGCCGCGCGCATTTCGCACTCTCGGCAGCATGAAGATTGAACGTAGTCCTCCAGGAGCTGGGCGACTCGGGTTTACAACGCCAGTCATGCGCAAGTTCAGATGCGACAATTTGACCCCTGAAACTTCACCCACAAGCTCCAAGTCCACGGCTACAGAACCAAAATCACTGGTCGCAGAATTGCAATCACTCCGCCGGATTGTCTCGGATAGTGAATATCGCATATACGATGCCATTTTTAGCTGGCTGCATGGCTTGCTGGCCTCAACCGAACCCGTCTCCCAAACAGCGCACCCGAAGTCGTTGCTAGGAATGTGTCTTCGCAGGATACCAGATGCGATAGCCGTGATAGAGGAATGGGATCGTCAGACTGCGGCAAAGGAAGGGAAAACTTCCAAGTGGCAATCATCTAAAGCATCTGCAGAACTCTACGACCAACTCGAAGGGTTTGGTACTTCAAGTCTGGGTTGGAAGCCACTCAAGATTGTTGTCCGTGCGCATGCTCTATGTCTCTTGGCAACTGCTGTGACAGAAGGTCTCCTCGAACCTCCGTTTGTACGACTGTTGGCCGATCTTTGTCTCAGTCTTGACTGCAAGGCAGAAGCCGCGAGACTTGTCTCAAGCCTGAGGCTTCCTTTGGCAGCACCTCGTGGTACGTCAAGTACCTTGATAGAGAGCAGTACGGTACAGCCTCTGGGTGTTATAGTAAGAAGCTTGCAAGGTCGGGGAACAATCGGCCCATCGTGGGACTGTCTCTCGAACCTTATCAACACCAAGAAGTTATCTCTGACCTGGCTGACATCACGGGCGTTTCAGTCAGTATGGATGCGAGGAATTGAAATCCTGCTACATTCCAGAAAACCTGTCCCCTCAGTCGTTGAGTTTATGTGTAAGGCTCTGGGCCAGCTTATGTTGGACAGCGGTAAAGCGAAGGAGACAGAACCGCCTACAGAAGATCAGACACTGATCAGTGTTCTGGCCGCGATGACGGCAGCGATATGGACATTGGGTGTTGATATGAGTGATAAAGAGCCTTGGAAAGCTCACGCCATTCGACGACTAGTCTTCACACTCGAAATGTGCGTCACACAGCAACGAACTCGTCGCGGGGCGTTTCGAAGCAGCGGATTTTTGACACTGGTTTTAGCCCGATTCTTGGCCACGAGTTTGATCGACGGGAAAGTGGGCAGTTTATCAGCGAGGAATCTGGCGATTTACGACTGTGTGAAACCGTTGACAGCAAGAAACGGTTCCCCAACTAAACCTCAGTATCGACAAACTCTCTTGCTGGCTTGCTCTGTTGCACAATACCGGGGACAAGCATGTGGCCTGGCTTGTCACGACGTCTTGTCCGAGATTCGTACACGTTTAAATGAACTGAGGCTGCCTGATTGGTTTCAAGAAGGTCTGGTGTCCGACGGGGCGTTTGTTTTGGCACAGAAAACGAAGGACCTCCGAGATGTTGCTTTTGCTGAAAGATTTCCCACCGCTGGCAAGGGAGTCGTCGAAACAAGCAGCATGTTCTCGGGCTGGAAGTGGGAGGAAGGGATTGGCGAATGGGTTCTCCCCAGTCCCGGCAAGGAACGAGGAAGCGAGCTGAGACAGCAAAACCAAAGTCGAGACGGAACGAGCTACAGAACAGGCACAGATCGTCGACCAGATAGTCGAGCCCGGACGACAGGCCTGAGTGGGAAGACGGGCCGCAATCTCAGGCGCAGAAACGACCAAGATAGCTCGGTAGGAAGTGACAAGGATGCTGGCAATCATGATGATACGGACGACACCGACAGGGAGGATGAGAATGACACGAGCACAACCAGCATTACGGATATTGACGAAGAGCAAGACAGCGGAGATGAGCTTGGCGAGTGTGCGCATATGATGGACTACAGCCTCAGGAAAACATTGGGACGAACACATGGTATTAACGGCGGCGACAGAAGCAGTAGCGGAAATATCAAGAGCGTGAAGAGAGTCAGGCGCTTGGATATTGCAAGGACGTGGCAGGAAAACAGGCCTGATAGAGTCGCTGTAGGAACATCATTGGCAGAGCCTGGAGAGGACGATATGGATGACGAACTCAGCATACTTTGAGCTTGACAGAGACCGTGCTAAGTTAGGATGTAGGGATAATACGCAATCACTCTCATAGAGTTTCGATTTCCGCCTTATCTTTTGTTTTGCTTTCTTGTTTTCTTGGTGTTGGCAGCCAGGGATCGATCATACGTACGTATGCACATGTAATGAATTCGTCTCAGTGCTCGTCTCAGGCTTTGACTGGAGAATAATCCTCCGCCTAAGGAGCCGCGGAAACGGCTACGATAACATCGGTCATGGTGGGGCATGAGGCACTTGAAACCGCCATTAGATGTCATTGCTGGGTCAGGCTGGGTTCGGTTGGGAACAATCTCTGGAGACTTGATCAGCAAACAGATGGTCCATAGTTTCTGTACAATACGGGCATGTATTGCATTGCCGCTGAGTCGCATTTAGTTGGAACTGGACCACGCACGTCCTTGCGAGGGCTACAAATGGAGTATCCTCCGGTATAAGAGAGATGAAAGACTTTCAAAATTAAAGTATTTATCGTAAAAGTACTAAAAGAGAGTTTAAAATTAGCGGGGCGTTGAAGTTTTAATAAGATCATTAATCCCCTAACATTCGCTTCCTTACCTAGGTACACAGCCAAGAAACTGATTACCCAGAAGCTGGGAAAGCCCTTGTTTCAGAATCCCAGTTGTGCCCCGCAATTGCAACGCAGACGCTGACTGGGCCAGTTCGCTAGCTAGTAGAGCCGCCGGGGGGGTTCTAGATTGTGCAGGTTCGCCCAATGGCATGGCCAGATCAACGAATCTCGAATGCGACGACGAATATCTTGAAACTTGGTGCCCCTGAGACTAGAGGCTAAGGTAGGTAGGCTTAGTGGTCTCGCAGCTGGCCGTTGGCCCCAGCTGTAACTCCCGTCAGTCACTGTCGTCGTGCTGCAGCTGGCTGGTCACTGGCAGGCTGGCAGATGGGCCCCGTCAGTGGGATACTCAGGGGTAGGAAGCGGGATAGGTACAGCCAGCTGATGGACTGGGCTGCAAATGAGAGAGCAAGGGACACTGCATGGCCACTGTTTCTACGACAAGCCTACCTACACGCGGCCTTGAATGTGATCTGCTTGAACCATGATTACTGGGGAATTTACGGACAGTATAGACCCAATTTATCTCGCAAAATACCCCCTGCTCACTCTTAATACTATCCCTCCCTTGGCCTCCGCAATCTTTTTTTCAAAACTCTTCCTTGCCTTGCCTTGTTTCGTCAACCTTGACGTCTTCAGTTCATTCCTAAAGAAGGCGTAGGAATTGTTTGTTTCGGAGCTGGTTTCCATTCAGACACACACGCTCTCTCTCGTCCCTTCGTTCATTTATTCACCGTCTGCTGTTGTTGGTGTTGTTAGTGTTAGTGCTGCGGCTACTACATTACTGTCCCTTGGCCCCGTCACTGTCGACAGCGCCCTCTCTCTCCTTCTCTCTTCTTTTTCTCTTCGCCGCCGCTTCTTCGACCGTTCTACTCGATTCCTCCAGGGGAGGTTTTTTCTTTCTTTTACTTTTCTCAAACTTTTTCACTTCGACACCTTGATCTCATTGTTTTTGTTCTCCGTATTTCCCTTCTTTCTTCAGTCGCAATGAGTGCCGGAAACTCACTGCTGCCGCGAGGCGGTTACGAGCTCACACCCGAGCAACAACTCGCTAAAGAAATCGCCGAAACCACCAACGGAAACCTCTCCAAGTACCTCATGGTCGTCTGTGGTGCTGTCTCTGCTGCTGTTATCGTCTGGAAGGTCTGCCAGCGAATTATCCAACTTACTCGACATGTTTCTTGCTTGAACAACGACAAGCAGCGCTACTTCGCTATCCCCAACCAGAAGTTTGCGGCCCTGAAGCGCCACCTTCTTTACGCTCCCGTCTTCAGCAAGCGCCACAACCGCGAAATCCAGCTAAGCAAGGCCATCAACGTTGGAACTCTGCCTACCCGTTTCCAACTGCTTTTCCTCGTGTCCTACTTTGTCTCTAATGTCGTCTGGTGCGTTATCGACATCGATTATTCCGCTGATATGACCACCGCCTGCGGTGTCATTCGCAACCGCACTGGTGTCCTCTCAACTGTCAACATGGTATGAATTGAATTGAATTGAATTGCATTGTTTATTAAGGAAGGCCAAGCCAATGAAATGCACTTTCTCTAGTGCTTGGCTTGCGTCGTTCCAAATCTCCCTAGTACCTTACATGCCATTAACCTTATTTCCATTTCAGGTCCCTCTCTTCCTTCTGGCTGGACGAAACAACCCTCTCATCCCCCTCTTGAACATCTCCTTTGACACCTACAACCTAATCCACCGTTGGTTTGGCCGTATTGTCATTCTTGAGGCTCTCGCTCATACCCTTGCCCACTACGGTAAGAACGGTTGGGTCTTCACCCCTCCTGCGGGCAACTTTATCCTTCCCGGCTTTG
The DNA here is from genome assembly GCA_001654545.1 of Fusarium agapanthi. Lineage (NCBI taxonomy): Eukaryota > Fungi > Ascomycota > Sordariomycetes > Hypocreales > Nectriaceae > Fusarium > Fusarium agapanthi. Next base: position 28,447 of record LTDI01000126.1, on the reverse strand, counting down.
TTGTAAGTCACTCTAGTGACATTTATTAACGTCGGTCACGTAAATGAAATTTTACTTACATACGCCTCCTAGGCCACATGCTCCTTTGTCTTCCTCGGCATCCAGGCCTCCAGTCCTCTTCGCCATGCCTTTTATGAGATCTTCAAGGCTCTCCACATCCTCGCTGCCACCGCCGCCGTTGTGGGATTGTACTATCACTTGTCCGCATCTCCTGGTCTGTTCAAGTGGCTCTGCTACGTTTATGCTGTGATCGCTCTCTGGAGTTTCGACCGCACCTATCGTATTTGGCGTGTCATTCGCTCCCACGTTGGAGGTTCGCGCTCCCGAACCATTGTCGAAGCCCTCCCTGGAAATGCCGTCCGATTGACCATGACTCTGGCTCGCCCATGGAACGCCGCCCCTGGACAACACGCCTATCTCTACATGCCCGCTATCAGCTACTGGCAATCTCACCCCTTCTCCGTCGCCTGGTACGACGGCGTCGAGGATGTTAAGAGCGACCGATTAGCCACGACTAACCAAGATCTTTTGGCTATGCAACAACAGCGGGTTTCTTTCATCATCCGGGGCAGAACCGGCATGACTGACAGCCTCTACAAGAAGGCAGTCGCTGCCCCTGGAGGTCGTTTCGAGACAAGCTGCTTCGCCGAGGGCCCTTATGGTGGACACCACTCTTTCGACTCTTACGGTACTGTGGTTCTCTTCGCTGGAGGTGTCGGCATCACTCACCCCGTCCCCTATATCAAGCATCTTGTTGAGGGCTACTCCGAGGGTACTGTCGCAACTCGAAGGATCTTGTTAGTCTGGACCATTCAGACTCCCGAGCATCTGGAGTGGATTCGCCCCTGGATGACCGAGATTTTGGGCATGGACAAGAGAAGGGATGTTCTCCGAATCATGCTCTTTGTCAGCCAGCCTCGCTCCACCAAAGAAATCCACAGCCCCTCGTCAACTGTCCAGATGTTCCCTGGGCGACCCAACATCAACACTCTCTTGGGTATGGAGCAAGAGCACCAGGTTGGTGCCATGGCTGTTACAGTCTGTGGCCCTGGTGCTCTTAGTGACGAGGTTCGCCTGGCTGTTCGAAACCGCCAGGACCGATCCCACATCGATTTCATCGAGGAGGCGTTCACGTGGTGAGCTTAACAGCAGGTATGAGGTGTTTGGGAGTTTTGGCATTTCCTGGCTAGTCCGGTCCATAATTCCCAGCCATGAGCAACAGCACTGGCTCTCACTTCTGAACTCTCGGAGTTTTCAGGGATTCAGAGGTTTCCAGTCCATCTTTGGACATCTTGCCAAGCAAGACTCAATTTTGAGATCAATTTCATGTATTGTACTTTAGATCGAGGTGTATCTACGCTCCTTTTGTGTCCTTTGGAGGACCAGCACTCAATAGCACTAAAACAAGTAACGGCCATAAGTGTGTCTTGTACTGAATGTGACCGGACTGATGAATCAAGGCACAAATTTTCATCAACACCAACAAACGTTATGGTCGGGTTGCCTAAGTTTGGACTAAGTTTGATGACGACGTACTCATAAGTTGTTGTTGGATGACAGTAGGACAAGCCTTTGTTCTTTTTTCCCCAAGTTATCAAGGGCGATAAGGTTGACAAGTTGTTCACTTGCTGTTCAACAGTCAACCACCAACGCATAGTTCGAAGTACATTATCCACTATTTACACTAGACCGTGCTGGATGTGTGTCTGAACGTGCGTGGTATTGATCAAGTGACTTGTCTGCCATCTCAGCAGGTGACCGAAAACTGATCTCTAGAGATTGCCATCATTTGACCCAGCGCTGAAACACTCAAACTTATGTTCCCTGTCGAAATTGGATACAGAAGCTCTTAATAAATAGTGGGTGGGAGGTTGGAGTTGATGGCAATTGATCTGAGCAGGGAATGAAGAGCCGATAACAGCTTTGTGAATTGTGATACGGCCATAATTATGCACATGTCACCCTCCGAGAAGTCTGGTGGCTGGGATCTCGCTTGTCTCGCTGTGACCCGCATAAACTAAACCCGGTTTCCCTACCAAGAAATGAAAGGTACATCAACTTGGCTTGAGCATGTACCTCGAGGTGACGACTCCGCATTCAGGTCAAGTGTCTGAACCCTGCATTTGCATCCCGCTGTGCTACGGCTATGTGCCTACCGCCTTTTACCTTAGGTTAGAGCTTATCAGCTCTTTGTTCTTATCAGTTCTGGCTGGCCTTCTCAGCCGTCTCGTCCCCATCTTCCACACTCACTCTTTGAATAACATCAACAACCACTGAAGTCTGGCCATCGGTAATCGGCCATCTCTTCAACATGGCGTCTAGAAGCCTCATCCCATTTCTCGTAGCCATGATGTTGCTCACAGGTGTTTGCAACACTTTGTTGACCAAGTATCAGGTATGACGACATGCGCTGCGCATCCGCTGTTCCGCCATGTTAGAAGAGCTGCAACTGACTCACCTCTCCATAGGACAACCAATGTGTTCGAAACTGTGGCCCCGATGACAATCCAAGGAAGCGCGCTTTCTTTAACCAGCCGGTTCTCCAAACCGCCCAGATGTTCATCGGCGAGATGGGCTGCTGGCTAGTTGTTGGCCTCATGGCTCTCTGGCGACGGTTCAAGGGTTCTGCACCAGAAGACCGAGGCTATCAAGCTGTTGATACCGAGGAAAATGGCGATGCTGAAGCTGTGCCCCAAGCCGACGATCGCACCAAGCTCCTTCACACCGGCCCATCCATCTTAAGGGGATACCGAGTTACCTTGCTTGCTCTGCCCGCTATTTGCGACATCTGCGGTACCACGCTCATGAACGCTGGACTTCTCATGGTTGCTGCATCCATCTACCAAATGACACGAGGTGCTCTCGTCTTGTTCGTCGGCCTCTTCAGCGTCGTCTTTCTCAAGCGACACTTGCACCTCTTCCAGTGGCTATCCCTCGTCGGTGTCGTTCTGGGTGTCGCAGTCGTTGGTTTGGCGGGAGCTATTTGGCCAGATGAGAAGCCCGAGAACTCCATTGGACAGCCCGAGGAGGACTCGGCTACTGACGGAGGTCTTTCAGACGCTGCCAGAGCCATTGTGGGTGTTTTGCTTATCGCTGGTGCCCAGATCTTTACAGCCACTCAGTTCGTCCTCGAGGAATATCTCCTGGAGAGATCTACAATTGACCCAATCAGAGTGGTCGGTTGGGAGGGCATCTTCGGTTTCAGTGTTACCCTCCTTGCTATGCTTGTTCTGCATGCCACTATCGGCTCCACTGAAGCTGGCAAATATGGATATTTTGACATTGTCGAGGGCTGGCGCCAGATGACCGAGAACAAGCAGGTCCTCATTTCTAGTTTTCTCATCATGATCAGCATTGGGTGAGTATCTTGTCGATTAGATTTGGATAACAAAACACTGACATTGCTACTAGTGGATTCAACTTCTTTGGCTTGTCCGTTACACGAAGCGTCAGTGCTACTTCTCGATCTACAATTGACACTTGCAGAACCCTGTTCATCTGGATCGTCTCTCTTGGTTTGGGCTGGGAGACTTTCAAGTGGCTCCAAATTGTCGGTTTCGCCCTACTTGTTTACTTCACCTTCTTGTTCAATGGTATCGTTCAGCCACCTCTGGAGTTCCTCAGAGTCCCAGATGAAGAGGTTGAGGAGCTCTTGCCCGAGGAGCCCATTGAGCACCGTTGAGTGAAGCATTCTGTGCTGCGAACTACATGACGTAATGTTGCGCCAGAGTTTTGTAATCATCTGCATGTTCGAACGGCGTCCAGGCTTGGAGTATAGGATTTAGTTGAATAGTTTATCATATTGAAATTCAGATCCAATGGCTAAGAAACATAACTATCTCTGGTTTGTCCTTGTCATGATCAAAAGCAGTGTTTAGGCCACCCAAAAATGCAGTCAACGCCTATGCATCCAATATCCAGATAACGCCTCAGACAAAAGCAGTCAACGAGCACGCTGGGAGGTGCCTTGAAAGCCAGGCCTCAAGTAACATTACATAGCAGCTCGGCCTCAAGAATAAACTTGCCCTCCTTGTACTTCTCCGAAGATTCGTAAGCCTTATCGTACTTCCATCCAACGGTCTCCTTGCACTGACGGCATGTAATATCACGGACTACGTGTCGACCGGTCGTCATGTTACGTTCGTTCGGAGGACCCGTCTCGATATTGACGACATTGTGAAAGAGGTAGGCCTTGCCATGTTGACCGCGGAAATTCTGGTACCGGCATCAGCGGACAGGAATCTACAGGGGAGTTAAGAGGTCGGGGAGTTGGAGGACAACATACGCGGCTGATGATATCCTCATGGTTAGCAAGATGGGCCTTGCATGTCTTGCAGCCGTAGATCTTGCTGCTATTCAGGTAGGTGTTGTAAGCCAGCCCCATGATGCGGGGCCCTGAGGCAGACGAAGGGCGATGCCAAACTGAGGGTATTGGAGGTGTTTATATACTGATATTGCGCGAAGTTGAAGTTGTCGAGATGTACCGTGAACTTGCTGCGTGTATCTACCTAATAAGTTGACAAGGGAAAGTTGAAGGAACAGTGGAGAAGGCTCACGATAGGTACCTAGATAGGTCACGGTAGGAATGGCACGTCATGAGGCCGGAGTTAGCTAATGCGGGTACGTCCCTCTTGAATAGTGAGGCGGAGGCCGGGGGTTAGGTGAATGGAAGCGGGGTCTGCATAATAAGGTAGTCAGATACGAGAGTCTCGGCCTTAGTGAGATAAAAAGTTGAAGTGGCTGTATATCACAGTCTTCAGAAAGCCTCATAGAGTTTTGAATGATGATGTCTCTATATCCACTGTTGGTCTGGTTTTCATACATTTGGCGCAGGTGGGTATATTATGAGAAGGGGTTGCCTCATCGGCTGCAGCTGTCAAATACACAAACAACCTTCCATGAACGTACATATCACGAAGAATAGCTAAGGCACCCAAGTACTAAATTTGATGTTGTATCCTAAATTATTTTATATATGCACGATATGGCTACGCCATCGGCAAGCTTACCCAACGCCTGTTGCTACTGTAAGGCGCCCATGCATGAAATCAGTGAAACCACCACCCATTACCATCATTAGGTAGACATTAGCCAGCCAAGATTTACCGTTTACGCCTGGACATGTCGAACAGATGTGCAACAAGAGCATCACTTCTTCGCCTTTTCCTTTTCCTTCTTCTTTGCTTCCTCAGCAGCCAAGTCTTTGTCCTTGATATTATTGTAATGCCACACACCACGTTCCCGATCTTGTTGTAGTAGCTTCTGGTCTTCTTCTGAAATGGGGACGCCTTCAATGCCCTTCACTTTCTTCCCCTCGAGGAACATTACAAGCCCTCCAATGGCCGCGACAATACAAGCCAGTGCTACAAAAAGACCTGTAGACCAACTGGGACGATCGTAACGGTTAAGGCCCCACATGAATCCGGACAGGACGCACTGCAGAAACGTGTTCCATACCATCAGCCAGATGACAGCGTCCATTCTCGTGATGGGTGTTGGCGGGGCACGCACGCCAGTCAGCGGAGCGTCGGGGATCTTGTCTTCTGGAAACGGGCAGGCGAGTGATGAGGCTAGTTCGGGCGCAGACGAGATATTATGGGGCCCTATTTGAGGATCAATCTGATCGGACCCTGGGAGACGGAACCATCCTCGGTGAATGCCTGCCAATCGTCGAAGGGCAACTTCCTTCTTCTGGAACCGATACTGAAGCAGGAAATATAGATCACGGAAGCGCCATGGAGCAAGACCAAATCCTGTAACACAGAAAAGAGCATTCAAAATCTGGGAGTCCCACTCTATCCACTTGCGCCTGGGGGAGTTGATGTCGTTGCAAGTCGGTACACACATCGCGGGTGAAGCATTGCTGGATTGCTTGTCAGCATGGTTGGACCTTGAGGACAAGGAATACAAATCATTAACTTACCAAAGCAGCAAGAAAAGCATTCCGCCCCAGGCAACGACATTCAGACCGTATATGGTAACAAGAAAGCCGGTTGGTGTTCGTACATAGTTCCAGAAAGCGATCAGTCCAAGTTTCGTCGACTGTCCAAACGAATGCTTTGGTGGGAAATGATACCCATTGTCGAAAGGAGCCGCGGCAGCAGGCTCGCCAGTCAGGTTTCGCCTGGGGGACCCGACGCTTGCATTCGCCTTCTCTTCGGGCGGCTCTTCGTTGACAGCTGGGAATGTGCTCTGTCTGGATGTGTCCCCAAGGGACTGGCTTGTTTGCATCGGTATCGAGGCGTCTGATGGCCTACGCGCCACAGTTTGTCGTGAGAATATGGATGCTGCGATGGTTCCTGTAGCGGCCATAAACCCTTCAGGAGGGCCGGAAACTTCGAAACTTTGGGAAACTCTGCGGAGACGACCACTCAAAGATGAAGAGGCCGCTGGACGATTCTCGACTACAGATGAAGAGTCGGCGTTTATGTTTGTATGATCAGGGTTTGGTGACGCATTATCGAGGCTTGGAAATGGTTCGGTATCTGTGCCATTATAGGAAGGTTGCCCAGAGTTTGTCATGGTGGCTATGCGACTTGGCGACCCTAGATTGGGCGCCTGGAGAGCTGTAATTGAATGAGGAGTATTAATATTGTGTGCAATTGGTGCTTGTTTCAGTAAATCAAGATGTCTGTCTATATAGGTACAAAGATATAGAGAGAGAATGGAATGCGATTGTGATCCACATCAACGTGCCTAGCAACAGTGGGACTTGTCCATTTATCTAGATCCTTTCTCAGGGTCTAATGCCAACGTGGATAGTGGACGTCAATCACTAACCTTACCTACTAACCGAGCTACTCGTACCTAGGGTGTCTAAGCACTGAAGCTACTGACGGTTCACGGCAACGCCGGGGGGGTCACCATTGGTCAATTACAGGCAAAGCGAAGTTCCTGCTGAGACACAAAAGTCTAAACGACCCCAATTCTCATGGAACGAGCATGTGAATATGTGAATACACGGAGGTTCACTTCGTTCTCGTTCAATCATGAAGGTCCGCTGGACGTGCATATACCCCCACTCTTCACAGGTGTTGCTATCCACCTTCAGTTGATCCATAAAAAAAGGTAGCATTTACCTCTTCGTACGAGATCTTGGATCTCCATCAACCTCTCTTACAACGGGTTTTCGGCCTTTCAACGTTTGTTCGCTACTGTTGAGAAAATCCCTGCCAGTTTCTCAAGCTCGGGTCTTTCTTTTCCTCATCACAGAGCCGCGCCTCGCCCCTTTACACGCATATTTGGCTTCCGCGCACACACTGCCTCTTGGTCCTGATCCGTATCAAATTTCATCATCCGCCTCCCTTGGCACTCATTACGTGGACATCACACAAGGGTCAGCAATAGTCATGCTCGACATGGATCACTCAACTGACCCGGTTCCAAACGTCACTTCAACAGTTGTATACAACCTGCAATATCAGCATGATTGGGTCTCCCTCAAAGTCCATGAAACAACAACTCAGCGACCTCTGATCAGAGGTTTGCCGCCGAAACGGCTTTACACCCACCCTGATGACCAGATCGCTGCTCTGGAACGTGAGAGGACCACTGGGGAACCTCTGGATCAGACACCGGAGCTCGAATGGGTGTTGGCAGTACATCCCGAAGAGAAGTGGTCTATCAAGAGATTCTCCGAGATTTTTGACTCTGTCGAGCGGAATGGCCCACGAGAGAAGAGGCTTGTTCTGGCCATCGTGCATAACGATTCCACGGTTGTCTACTATCTAATGCATGAGGGCATGGTCAAGCCTCGGCAAAACTAATCGTCGACGTCTTAATCTGGGCTTGTATTTTGCGTTACAATGTGAATACTACTTTCTGCGTCTTACACTGCTCAAAAAGAGTGTATCCTTCAGGAGCCTGTGCAAGCGGCATGATGTGGTCGAACAGGAAGCTTACGGTGATGTTAGCTGTTGAAGCATCTCCAACGGCAACTCAAAAACTCACCCAATCTGATCTTGCTTCTGCTCCAGCAACTTGAGGGCTTCGTCAAAGACGCTGCGGACTGGGCAGCGACCCATCTGCACTCGAATATTCTTTCTGCAACAAGGTCAGCCAGTCAGTTCTCTTTTCGGACCAATACATAAAGCATCCCAAGTCGTTACATACGTATACGCATCGTCGCCCGTCCACGGAATCTGCATTGTGATGTTAGCTCCTGTCCTTGGCCGTCGTTACCTTCTGCTACCATACCTCCTTGTTGTGGACACCAATGCTACTAATCGCACCAAAAGGCCGCACGATATCGAATGCAGTCCTCAAAGCTGGGGACTGGCCAACAACTTCAACAACCATATCTGCGCCTCGTCCTTCTGTCACCTCCTTTATTCTAGCTTCTAGCCCTGCTCTGTCTGTCTCAAAGTTCAGTGGCTCTGCACCCAGTTTTCGAGCTTGCTCCAGACGACTGTTGACACTATCGATGGCAAAGAGGTGGCGAGGCTTGAAATGGGTGGCTGCTAGGATGGCACAAAGCCCAACCGGGCCACAACCTATGACGACTAGTGTGGCATCCTGAATGTTCTGGGAAGGGATCAATTCTGCGGCGCTCTTTACACCATAGAATCCGGTGGGAAAGATGTCTGCCATGAGAAGGAGAGCCTGGTCTGAGATAGTCCCGGGGGATTTGACGGCAGTTCCATCGGCCATGGGAATCCGAACGTACTCGGCTTGTCCTCCGTCAAGAGTTTCACAGCCGAACAACTGGCTCTCAACGCAACGGGCTGAACAACCATTATTGCAGAAGAAACAGTTACCGCTGTAGTTTCTTATGAGCACGAGAACCGGATGGCGGAGGAGAGAGCTCACCAGGAAGCTGTAAAGGGAGCAACGACCTTGTCACCGATGTTGATTGTCTTTACAGCTGACCCAATCTGGACGACCGTTCCGGTGAACTCGTGGCCCATGATGAAGCCAGTATCTGAAGGCTGATGGCCACGGTAGATGTGAAGTTCCCTGGGGCTCTAGTTAGCAAATGGGACAGCATTTGGAGGATGATGACGCCCTTACGATCCACACAGGCCAGCGGCATGAACTTTGATAATGATATCCCTCTCATCTCGAACTACATCGAGTTAGCTGTAGTCGAAATAGCTCTCGTTCAATAATGACAGGTCTGAAGCCGGGTGACTGGTCAACTTACTCTGAGGCACTGGCCTTTCCTGCACTGATATTTTATACAGACCATCGAAAACCACAGCCTTCATGGTCGATGGCAGAGACATGATGTTGGTTTACGGGTTTGTCAAGGTCATTAACGATGATGTGAGATTGGCTTAGACAAGTGACTACGCTGTGTTGGCGCAAATTGGACAGCAAACTCCTCGTGAAGGGGGCCTAGTTTCTTCGAACGAAATACCAATTAAGTTGTTGTAACTTCATTCAATTATCAAACACATTATTAGTTTTGTGAGGACCGAGGTGGGGTTACGTGTTCCGCCATCGGCGGAAGATAGCAGGATTTGTGGTGTCCGTTTACTGTAGTGGGGTATCATGATAAACTTGCAACTGCTTTGCATGTCATGGGTTGAAGTTTGAAGGTGAAGGGTGCTTGGACTAATGAAAGTTCTCAATCCGTGATCATGAAGGCGATGAGCATGTCGTTTATACAGTCAATAGAGTATAGAGGACAATATGATATGGTTAGCGACCCATGGTAGGTCCCTAAATATACCTTTAAGGCTTGGTTGGGATGAAAATGTTACTGGAGCAGTTCCCGCGGGCCAAATTCGGTATCTGGTGGTTATGAAACTGCACATGGAGGAAAGACCATGAACTGGAACCAGTTTTGTGAAAACTTCAATTAGTTAGATAGTATTAAATAGTCAGGTATTGGTGTACTCAATGTTGAATGCATTATCTGCTAGTCGGACTTATAATGATGGTCATTAATAAGTACTACTCAAATACATCGTGTGGCCTTCCTCGCAACTTCTCATGTGGTCGGACAACTACCATGGGTTAACGAGTCAGTCACAGCTAACTTCAGGCTAAGCCCCGGGGCACCCTCAACTAGGCCTAGACAGTTAATTTGAGTGTGTGTCTGATTAATGGAGAAAGCTAATCATTGGTCAGGTTAGAGGCTGGCTGACTAACACCTCTGATTAATTTCGATAATGGGACGGGAGCGAGCTTTAGAAGCATGTAACCGTGACGTGACAGAATCACTGCGTCATTTAAGTCGCGCGTTTCTGTCAGATTTCTAGAACATAATCAAGCCCCATCAATCAATTGTCTTTGTCCTTCTTAGTTCAATTTACCTACATACCCTGCTACTGTACCCAGGTAAGCAAGCAAGCATACATCGAGTCCTCGCTTATTTTACCTTCTTTGTTATTGCATTGAAGTACCTAGCCAAGGGTGCTCGCTTGCTTGCTTGCTAACAGCTCCCGCGGCCGGCAACGCAGGAGCGGTCATGGCATGGTCATTTCAGTTCCAGGATGAGAGAGAGCCGCTTTTTGTGGGGAAAATGCGGAGGGTCCAATGACAACAAAAAACGGCCCTTTTTTCTAATCTTGCGACTCAAGAAACACGGACAGTGCGTGATATTATCCGATACACGGTAGCTGGATACCCCACAACCTGAAGGGGCCCGGGGCACGCACTTTGAGGTTACCCATTTTTGTCCAAGTGTCCACTTCCCCTCGTCCTGCGGCTGGGGCAGTCTCCGGGGTCAGCCAATCAGACTGCGATTCACAAAGCGGGACAGTTGAGTGCGCGAGATATTTATCTGACGGACAATGGATGTCAGACGAGGCGGCTCTTTTTGGCTCGGCACAGATCATCACGCCTAAATACTTCCGAATGATCACGATGTCATTTTCGAGTCTGCCAGGTGAGAAGATATCAAAAGATGAAAAGGACAAACAAGAATAAACAAGAACGAGTCGAATACCGTTTCGAGACTCACCATCTTACCTGACATACATACATACTGACCAAGTCTTTGTCCATTCGGCCTCGTGCCAACACACATGTCACGGCAGTGGACGTTGAGGCTTAGACGGGTGACCCCAGTGGGGTATCAAGAGAGGGAGGGAGGCCTCGGCGGACGCATCCTGGATTTTGACCTCTCTTTTTGGCCATGACTTACTCAAGACTCGAGTCCGTAGCGAGCACTCCTTATACCTGAGACAGATGCGACAATATAAAGACAAATATCGAGCTAGAGAGACCCTCGCTGCAGTTCAAGGTGAGGCTCATTCTGTGGTACAAGTGGCATCCAATCCATACCATCGAGACCAGTCCGTCCCTCGGTCACACAACCTTCACGTATGTATGTATGTCGGTCAAGCGTGCATATGCAATAATGAAGGAGGACTCAATAAAAGATCTCGCTAGAGACACACTGCTTTGGAAATGAACCAATTACTCACAGAATTACCCATAATGGCGCTGTCGGGTGGCCTGCACTAGCACAGAGGAGCACCAAAGTCAGCCAGACATACGACGGACGTACCGCGTTCTGTTTCTGTCATTAAATTTTGTGACCGCCCCAGGCCCAGGGTCCCGAAGTCCGTCCAGTCCAGTCAGTCCAGCCAGTGAAGGTCCAGGTCCAGTCCCCAGGTTCAGGGCTCAAGGGCCTGCCAGGCCAGCCGCAACAGCAGAGCCCCATCTCGGACCCCCCTGTCCTCAACCAACCTACCACATGTTACAGATAACCAAGGGCCGAATATTTACCACCTTTTACCCCATCCCGCATCTTCCCCATGCTCCTGCCGGCCCTTGAGTTTGAACCCTTCTAACCTTCCCGGGACCCCAGCCCCGGCGAGTCCTCTCCTCACTCCTCATCCAGGGAAAGTTCTCTTCCACTCACTTCCAGTCCTTCCTACCTAATTCAAACATCATTTCGGGGCGTAGTTGGCACTGTGCTGTACCTAACTGCCCGTGCCCATTTTCCGTGTCTTGTAGCCTCCCCCGTCTCCTCTAAAATGGACTGCTCTCAAACCCCATAACATGGTGTCAACAAGTGGAGGCATACTCCATACTCACTACCTTAGGAAGGAGCAGGAGCAGGACCATGAGCAGTAGTAAGGTAGCCTGGGCAGGTTAGCAATGTAAGGTACTTAATTACTGTACGTAGGTACATGGACAGATAGGGCTCCAGCTCCCAGTAATAAGGAAAGGTAAACTAAGTAAATACATTCAATCCCCCGGATTTTTCACTTTGCTCCGCACTCTTCCTTCTGAAATAACTCGGTAAATCGAGTTTGCTCAAACGTCCCGTTACCTACCTAAGGTACCTAGGTATTCACCTCTCAGCTGTTACTTCGCCTCATCTGGCTGTTGTGCTGTACATACACACACACATACCTGCCTATTACTACCTTACCTTACATATCGACGCCTCAGGTCTGACCTCGAGGTTAATCTTGCCAATCAAGGTGTCCCTTTCCAGTATCATCTCAATCGGTCTTACTACTGGTCACATCTCCCTGGGCCAAACCGACAACGTAGTATCTAGCGATTCAACTCCGCTTCTCTCTCTGTATGTGTTATCGCGCAAGCGCTCATTTGGACGACTATCATATCGACAACGGCTACACTACATCCCCCAAATTACGCGCATTACCACGGCTAGATTCACCACCGTATTTAGCCACACTCCTTTCGCATTCAGCCTGGCACTTCAAGTTCACCGCATTTACGCTGCAAATCCCACCGAACCTACGCTTACAGCCATATTTGCGACTCACATCCGACCTCAACCTGCCTTGACAACTTACCGGCGCCAAGAACTTTGCTGTTCTCATTTAGACGCCGCCTGGGTGGCATTTGTTGCTCATGCTGAGTGACCAACGTTAGTATACGAATATTCGCTGGCAAGTCGTCTGCCCAGAGTGGTGCGCGCACATCTGCTTCCAATTCCACGATATCATTATTCGCCCGCTTCTTCTCTTCGCATCCTCCGTCTCACCAAGCTTTTTTCTGGTTGTGCAGTTACCGTTCAAGTCGCACCACGGCCATTCACCAGGCGCAAGATCCCACCGACTGATCAAGAGCTCCCGAACGCTTTAAACCCCCCACGAGGGGCCATGGCGAGTTGAGCAACCACCGTCAACGCGACAAAGATGACCACAGCTACGCACCACCAGCACCAACCACCACAACCCCATCTCGGCTTCGTTGTCGATACATACGACCCGGATGACGTGGTTCCTCGAGGAAGCCCTCTCATGACCCCGCTTCGTCCAAAGCTCGAGCCGTCTCCAAGTCCTCCCCCAGATATTCCTGCAGCTCAAGTCAGTCTGAGTCCCACCTCTATCGACGGTCGCGGCAAGTCTAATCGCCACAAGGTTCGTCCCACTTCTGGGGATGCTGTCCTAGTCGCATATCTCGACAATGGACGCGATCCCGATATAGCACGAGAAGCTGCCCGCGAGAGTCTTCCGGGCGACGAAGACTCACCGGATGAAGAGCCACAACGAGAACGGGCCGTCGACGGCAATCTCATGAGCGGGCCTCTGCTCCAGCACCTGGCCGCTGACGCTCTACAGGCTGCTTCTATTGCGACAGCGCCGCCGTCTCTCGCCGCCTCGGTCCCAAAAACGATCCCCGATATATCCATACCGACTGGGCAGCTTTCTATTCATGACGAGCCCCCGATCAACGGTTTGTCTGCACCGCGATATATTTCCGGTAATAGAGTCACGTCACCACTGATATCTTCCTCTAATGGACCCTTGCCGCCGCTTCATCATGGAGTTCGCGCACCAGCAGGCGAGTCCAAGGAGACTCTTCCATCACAGTCTCTCCCGTCTCTTCGTTCGACTTTTGGTGAGCTCCGAGACTTGCACCCAGAGCGTCCATCCGAGCAGGATCTTGGCCGTGTCCCTCCAGGTCTATCTTCCACTTTCCCTACTTCTCCAGCTGCAAATTTAGGGCATAGGTTTAGTTTGAATACTAATCTCCCATCGTCGCCCCGTTCACCACCAGATGGATACCGAACACTCTCCCCTCACTCTGCGCCAAGTGCGAGTATGCATTATTATCCGACAAATGGTTCTCACCCTCGCGCTCCGACCGAATACAGTAGTAGCAATGCTGGCGAGACTCCGAATACCGATCACTCTGCTTCCACCCCTGCCACATCAACCTCAATCAACTCTGCCTCAATTACTGATCGGATGAGTATTGATGGGATCACACATCCGCAGCCTCTTTCCGGCTCATATACGTGCACGGTTACTGGATGCAATGCGGCGCCTTTCCAGACCCAGTATCTCCTCAACTCTCACATGAATGTACACTCATCTATACGGCCACACTATTGTCCAGTTAAAGGCTGTCCAAGAAGTGAAGGGGGCAAGGGCTTCAAAAGAAAGAATGAAATGATAAGACATGGCCTGGTTCATGACTCCCCAGGCTACGTCTGCCCCTTTTGCCCGGACAGGGAACACAAATATCCACGCCCAGATAATCTTCAGCGGTATGTCAATTCGCCAGGCCATATCGGTGCTGCAGCTAGGTATGCCCCCTCAACTAGAGTAATGATACTGACTGCTCCTAGACACGTCCGTGTTCATCATATAGACAAAGACAAGGACGACCCGCAACTGAGAGATGTTCTTGCTCAGCGACCAGATGGACCTAACCGTGGTCGAAGAAGACGCGGTCCACCGGCGTAGACGACTATTGTAGGTTGGCATACGAGCCTGGCTGGTGGGAGGGGACGTTGAACGAGCACGATTAACGATTTACGCCAACCGAAATGTGATGGGAAACGCTCTTTGCTTTGGCGTTATGTGTATGAGTACCTGGCGATTTGACGGGTCGGGCGACTGAAGGCTTCTCGCATGCTGCCAAAGGTCATTGATTAAGCGGAGTGAGGATTTGGAGGTACAGACTAGGCGTTCAGGATCTCAAATACCCGGTTGGGTCAGATTTCGTTCAGTATTTTATTTTCTAGGAGTATACCACTTGCGCCAGTGTGGCGTTGGCTAGCGAGCGTACACCTTGTTCGATTCTTCCTTCATATTCAGCATGATGCTGTGTTGAACATATATTTATCATTTCTCTCAGTTGATGCATGTTTTCAATCGTCTCGTGCTTCGCATTTGTTATGCGATATATGGACCCTACATACGTGTGCTCAAATTCACTGACAAGCACAGTGACTCTGGCTAGACGAGCGCCCACGGCCCTACATTAACAGGTCCATCACTATGAATCTCTATCTCAATGCACTCTCCTACTTGAGGTGTGCCCATACTCTCAATCACTAACCACATGCCCTCCCGCTGTATCCTTGCTGGTTCCATGTCAAGCTCAGGGGTTCGCACGATTGTTTTGAGTTCTTCGTATTCGCCGTCGCCTGAAGTTGCGATCGTGATTCGCTCAGGATCCCATCCATGAGCCACGGAAACTCGTACCATTAGAGTGGATGAGGGCCGGTTACTAGGATCGATACCCGGGCTCGTGACGCTGCGTGCTGTGACACTCATTCGAGTTAACCAAGATACCGATAATTGCGCACGCCTTACGTCTTCACCATCTGAGAGCTGGAAAGGGCCCAGTGTCTTGCGGAGTCTGCCAGCAGCATCGGCGGGTACGGGTTGTACTTCCACGTTCGCCATGGATGAAATGCGGAGGACAAAGTCTGCCGATTGGCCTTGATCGAAAGTCGAACACACCACAGTATACACTCCAGCATCAATTTGTGGTATGTTGACCACAGCACAGCCTCGACGATATTCCCCAGATGAGCCCGCAAGATCCCGAGCCTTGAGTGTCTGCACCCGCTTGCCCTGGGACCAGACTAGATCGATATGCACATGGATATCCTGCATATTTGTTGACAGTAGGACAGATAAAGGCCCTGCTTGAGCAAGTGATAGCTTGTACTGGGGGTTTGTAGCGTAGGTCGTGCAGGCTGCACTGCCTCCTGCAGTCCTCCTGGTCCAAGAACCAGCAACCTCCCTTGTGCAAGTCATTGCGTCTTCCGCTTCTTTGACTGCAAGCTGACCTTGGGAGAGGAATGAGAGTGTGAGGGTGTAGTCTGGTAGCGGGAACTCGTGCTGGTCGACAACGATGGTATATCGTCTCCCTGGGCTCGTGTCGAAACGAGCGAGAGTCTGCGGAGAGTCGACATAAGGTCCACGATAGACATCACCGTCGCTTACTTGCACCCTGTGGCCGTCGTTTTCGAAGACAAGAATGCTCATGTAACCAAGTTGTCCAGAGGCAGCTGCCATTGAGTCGGTCCTGTTCCGAGCAATTTCCAACTCTTCGTCCACAAAATGTCTACTCACGAGAATCCATACTGGCCCCCCAGCTGGCGACTGTAGTGAGTACTGTGGGTTGCGAACCAACGATGAAGACAACTCCTGGGGAGGCATGCGCCAGGTAAAGTGATGATCCTGACGATGGGGAAATAGAGCAGGGTTCCAGTTCAGGTACATGGACTCGAAATGTTGGAGGACATCTTCCAGAGTCATCCAGAAAGAGCCAGCGACTGAAGGGGGGAGTTGGCGTTGAGGGTTGGCGGCATATGGGGTTGGCGATTCGGCATCAAAAGGCTGAGGAATGCCTCCTTTCCAAACTGGTCCGTCACACCAAGGGTTCTTGACCAAAAGCCTCCGGCTGTCACCAATCATTTCAAGATACATGACGGCATAGTCGTGCTCTCCAATAAGACCCAGGATATCCTCTTCTTCGGCAGAGATTCGACCAGTACCCAAGGTGACCACCACGTTCTCAGAGTCATGTGCATTCTTAATTCGTCTCCAGAGCTTATCAACCTCTAGATCTTCTCTATAAGAGCAATTGAGAGGTGAGTCCATGTTGTAAAGCAAGTTTGTGGAGGCAGTGTGTGTGAAGAGGGATAACAAAACGTGCTCACCTATGAAGAAAGATCTGTTCCGGGATCCATCCAGTGAGAACCCACAAGTCTGTGCCTGAGTTACTCCCCGGAAAGTCATATCCTCCTCTTACTTTGAGGTATGCCTTTTCTAGGAGTGCAGGCCAAATCAGTTGAGGGTTGATTCGATCAACAACGTAGAGGGTTCGGTCACTGGTGGAAGACGGAAGCCGCTCATCGATCACAACCCGGCGGAAGCACCCATTGAAGTATAGTTTCAAGACATATTTGCCAGAAGCAGATACTTTAGGTGTTCTCTTTGCTCTGTCAAATGGATACAAGATGGACGAGAGAATCTGTTGTAGACTATCAGTGGACGCTCGTTGGCAGTTCATCTCGATACGCCTTACCGACTTTCGACCAGTCAAGATATTCAAAGCGGCACATAGACTGGCTACTACAGAACAATCCGTGGTCACATCTTGAACCAGATCGCAACCGCTACTTGAGTTCATGAAAACGTCGTCGTCTGCTTCGACATGGTCGTGTAGGTCTCTTGGACGCTTCCATCCACCAAACGTAGCAGTCTGCCTCGGTGACAGTGTGAAGATTGCGTTATCACTGTATCAAACTCAGCCAAAGGCTACAACAGACTGTATCAGGCAGGGTTTCCGTTTACGTGAAAGGCTCATCGCCAGGGAGAAGCTGGAATTCTTCGTCCGAGGGTTCTTTCGTCCATGGGGGAAAGAGATTAGAGTGAAGTTTTGAGGTTCGTAACAAGACACTGGGCGTTTGTGTGAGCTCAGCCTTGAGCTTCTCAGCCTGAGCAATGAGTTGTTGACATTTCAATCGCAAACGAGCGGCATCCTTTTTGGTCAAAGCCTCTCCAGCAGCTCGCATGTACAGCTCTGCAGCCTGAACAGCATAATCGAGGGCCGCCTGGCCACTCGATGTTCGGATGAGAGACTCAGTGGCCTGTGATATGGATATAGGGTTAGTTGACAGATGAAGATACAACGGACGGGCCATGATGTGATATAATAATACACATCGAGGATCGCCGATATGAAAGAAAGAAAGGGCACGCGTCTTGGGACATACTGACCTGAGCTCTCTTCTCCATTTCCGTTTTACTGAAACATGGCCTCAATCATTGCCAGGCTTGATTGATTGACGTTGACAATGAATGACTCGAGATAACCAAACACTTCAGAGCAGCGAACCCCGCGGTGGGGGCTGCTACTGTTTGCTGCGCCCAATACCTTCTCCACTCAGCAAAAGAGCTCTGCTGCATCGACATGTCAGTCGTTGAGACGGATGCAATACCAGAAGTGTCACTCACTGTAACCAGTAGGAAATATTTGGAAAAAGAACTGCTGAAGAGAACGAGATAAGCAGGGTATTCAATGTCTTCAGATACCTAGTACCTAGGTACTTGCTTTGTTTGTACGTCATCTGGTGCAATATTCTTTCATCTCATATGATTCACACTATCGGATTGTGAGCAGGGCTTGTGCAACAGACGTTGTCTTTGACGTCGACGCTTTAAATTAAAGTTATAAATCACCTCACTTTCTCCAGTGCATCTGATCTCCATATTAACGTCATTACCTTACCTTGACCGTCCATGGTATCACTATGTACTGGCCTCCGTTGCCTACTAGCCTAGGTACCTAACTGTTAGTTACTAAGGTAGGTAGGTAGTGAGTCAGTTGGTAGGGAGGCACAAGCCTGAGTCCCCAGAAATCTTAGGGAGACGCTCACTAACCGAGGTTCCATCCCGCGGGTCAAATCACAGGCGGGGGCCCACCAAATCTGCCGAGACCGGTAGACTCGAACCTCGGCCCCGAACCGGTAGCGGACCGTTTAATCTTTGTCTAAGGTACTTACGTAGATAATCATGGACCGGCCCAGGAAGTACAACAC
This sequence comes from Fusarium agapanthi, assembly GCA_001654545.1. Taxonomy (NCBI): domain Eukaryota; kingdom Fungi; phylum Ascomycota; class Sordariomycetes; order Hypocreales; family Nectriaceae; genus Fusarium; species Fusarium agapanthi. The sequence goes on along the minus strand of LTDI01000126.1, from coordinate 9,723 downwards.
CGCGATAGAATAGACATTTAGTGTGAGCTGTGTGTCTCTTCCTCTTCCTCTTCCCCATCTCGCACTTGAACCAGATCTCATATTTGTTCACAGCTCGTCCAAAATGGCTGCGCAATCGAAGCCTGAGATCTCCCCCTGGGGCCGCGCTGTCGCTGGAGCTACGGGTGCTGTTCTTGCGAACGCGCTGGTCTACCCCCTTGATATGTAAGTTGTGTATTTCGATATGGTCTTTTCTCCGTACTATACATCAAGACTGACTCTCGTAATAGTGTCAAAACTCGTCTTCAAGTTCAAGTCAAGCCCGATCCTTCAAGAGGCCCTTCCTCGTCCGACGAACCACACTATACCTCGACATGGGATGCCATCTCGCGTATTGTCGCCGATGATGGAATCAAGGGACTCTATGCTGGCATGAATGGCTCTCTGATTGGTGTCGCCTCAACTAACTTTGCCTACTTCTACTGGTACACCATTGTCAGGACCCTATATTTCAAGTCTCGCAAGACAGACGTGCACCCGTCCACCGTGGTCGAGCTGGCTTTGGGTGCTGTCGCCGGAGCCATTGCCCAGGTCTTTACCATTCCTGTTGCTGTTGTTACCACGCGCCAGCAAACGGCAAGCAAATGCGACCGCAAAGGTCTCATAGACACCGCTCGTGAGGTCATCGATGGTCCAGATGGTGTATCAGGTCTCTGGCGTGGTCTGAAGGCCAGTCTCGTCCTTGTCGTCAACCCTGCCATCACCTATGGCGCATACGAGCGACTAAAGGACGTCTTCTACCCTGGCAAGACCAACCTGAGACCAGCCGAAGCATTCTGTAGGTTTCCAACAAGAATGATAAATATCTGTACACGTGCATGAGCTAATTGTTGTTGGTAGTGCTGGGAGCCATGTCCAAGGCGCTCGCAACCATTGCTACTCAACCACTTATCGTGGCCAAAGTTGGTCTTCAGTCCAAGCCTCCACCGGCCCGAAATGGCAAGCCTTTCACCAGTTTTGTCGAGGTGATGAAGTTCATCATTGAGCATGAAGGTGTTCTGGGTCTTTTCAAGGGTATTGGACCACAGATCTTGAAGGGGCTCATCGTCCAAGGCATCCTCATGACCACAAAGGAGAGGTAGGATCCACCCCTTGACACCCAGTGATTATTCACAGCGACTGACTTTCTTACGCAGGGTTGAGCTCATGTTCGTACTTTTGATCCGATACATCAAGTCTATCCGCCTTCAGAAACTCGGCAAGACAGCTGAGAAGACTGCAGCAGCTGCCGCCGCACACAGCGTTGCGGCCAAACCCGTCACAACAGCATAGGCAGTGAACGGTTGATCCTTGGAAACAGCATCGGTGTTTGGGATATTGAAATTATGCAATTTGGGAATAGAAATGGATTGGTGTTTTATGTTTGGACGTTTGTCATAGTAATAAGCGCGCACTAGATATTCCTCCCGATGATGGGAAAACCTTTAACCTGCGTTGTAGCCCATCGTAGCATATAGCAATACAGGCCATTGAACATTAAACCTAAAGACTCGAATACTGGTGATAGGATGGTCAACACCAGCGTCGACTCGGAGTAGAGACATGAAACAGCCAGCAGGATAAGACAAATTTTCTCGAGTCAGTAGCAGAGGACCATCTGCAAGTGCATTCGTGTCCCTGACTTCTTCTCGACGTAAACCGCCACACATGAAATCAACATCCATTTCGGGTCATTGTGCAAATCTAACACTCGACTACTTGGTCTCGGGAAGCAAGAAAACAACAGACCTCAATATAGGGTGTCAAAATAACTCAGCGAAATGTATCCTAAACTTATGCTAGATTACCTAAGTCTTTTTCTCATTTACCTTATAATCGAGCTCCTGAGTTTTCTTTCCTCCTAGCTTGGCCCAGACCTGGTAGCAGTCAGCGATTGTCTACCTACCTAGGTACTAACCTACCCTAGGTTCTGGCTCCATTGATTAGATCCAAGGTGGAGCTCACTCAGCACGTGCAAGCCTGCCCTCTGTCAAAGTGAACGCCCCACATCAATTCCCTCTAGGGTTGTAATCGCACACAATTGCAGCTTTCTCCTCGCAACTTCGTGATCCGTCTCCGTCGACACAGGGAATCAATCAGCAGCAATGGCGAGTACGTGCAGCCTCAGAGAACGCTTCAAGGTAGATTCATAGATCACTGACACTGTCGCAGAGTCAAAGAACAGCTCCCAGCACAACCAGTCGCGCAAGGCGCACAGGAACGGGTAATTATATCGAATTTCCCAACATTGCCGACTATCGCTGACTGTTGCGCAGTATCAAGAAGCCCAAGACTTCTCGTTACCCCTCTCTCAAGGGTACCGACCCCAAGTTCCGACGAAACCATCGACATGCTCTTCACGGCAACATGAAGGCTCTGGTACGAAACGCACCCACCGAATGAAGCGACATTTGCCCACGCACCAAAATAACTGGCTAACATGATCTACAGAAGGAGGCTAAGGAGGGCAAGCGCGAGACTGTCTAAGATACCTAACGGCAAGGGAAAACGGAGGCGTCAATTTGGAGCATTCGCATTGCTCGGTTACGGAACACAAACGATAGAACTCACGCAAAATGAAACGATGGAAAAACACACGATGCGGTCAGGCCGACGAGAAGATGGTGGCAGTCGACAGGTCCCGCCCCGGCGTTCAACGTTTTGATGGCCCCGAGTAAAGCATGTTGCCTGGTTTCCATTCTAGGGATATGAGGTAGTAGACGGAAAAACTTCTACCTGAACTCCATACTACAAGGTCCAATATGCAGTGAATTTGTCCGTGACATGCTCTCCAGACCCTAATCTGTTCCACGTATCGTTAGTTGAATCGCCGACCTACCTAATCTTGTGACTCGCTAGTAGTGGCCGTGTACCCTGAATTTTGAGCTGCACCATGCCCCCTGTTTCAAATGCTTTGTCGCTGAACCTGTCGTTCGATCATTGCTAGAGAGAGTGTTTCTATTCATGTCTCAAACCTTGTGATCGATCTGTGGTACTCATCTCGTCCTGCCGTCTCATTGCCTCAATTGCCCGCTGTGTACTAATCAGTATAGGTTGGTACTTAGGATTGGTTCCCTGAGCGATCTACAACTTGACCAACTGGACCTTTCCTGGAGACTATACCTCCGGTTCGATTATGGTAAGGTACCTACTGATAACTAAAGGCGTTTGCCACTACGAAACCCAAAAAGCGCCTGAGGCAACAATGTTTATTGGCAAGGATTAATGGCCTTTTTCTGCTACCGATAGGCTCGTGAGCCCTTGGCGGGCGGGCACGCACTCCCCGATTAGGTAAGCACAGGGGCTGCGGCCTTCGCAGTAGGCTATGTGCTAAGTTATCGGAACACGAAGCCATTCTCTTCTGCTTCCGATCATCCCTCTGTCCTTGACGAGCCAACCTCAAGAGGACGCCGGTCCTTTGCTTCATACGTCGGCGGGATTTAATCAGGATTTCTGTGGCCTGCCTGGAAGCAGACTTCGTCCCTTCTTTGACTACCTGTACCTACTTAGGTGTCGTTTATACTCGGTATGACGCCTCCCCTCTCTCCCTTTCCGCTGCTTCTGCTTTCTCTTTCTCTTTCTCCTTCTCCTTCTCCTTCTTCTTCCAAGCCTGTCGTACCAGCTTGCAAATCTCTTCAAGAAAGGGGCTACCTACTGACATTGGCACTCGCAGCACTGTTCGTCGTTTGGCAGATAATGTTCTAAATTTCCTGCCTTGCTTCAAGTCTTAAGCTCCTTTGAGGTCAGCCGGTCACTGCAGGAGTCGAGAGACGATTCTTGTAACATCTTTGCTTGCCACCGTCACATTCTCCGCTCGTCGCTATTTACTCCTACCAATAACCCTCTCGAAAATTCCGCCCCTCGATAATGCTCAACATGTCTGGAAACCACGTCATCGGAAACAGAAACAGCACGCCCGAGGCCAATAACACCTCGACCTTGCGGCCACCGTCTTCTCGAGTCGTTGGTTCTGGTCATTCGCTTCGCGCCTCGGCCGACATGGCGTCCCTAACTGGCCCTTCCCCCTCCAGCCGCATTCGACCCTCGTCCGATTTCTATGGGCAGGCTCAGCAGAACCTTGGCCCCAACAACGCCGAATCGGACTCTCAGGACAAGATTGCCCAGCAGTGGATTGCCGACATTGATCAGTACGAAACAACGCTGGAAGAGATGGCTGCTGCTACTCTGGACCAGGACTTCAAGGACGAGCTCAGTGCCATTGAGCAATGGTTTCGTGTCTTGAGTGAGGCTGAACGCACCGCCGCTTTGTATGCCCTCTTGCAGCAGACAACTCAGGTTCAGATTCGCTTTTTCATCCAGGTGCTCCAGCAAATGGGAAAGAATCACCCCATGTCAGGGGTTTTGTCCCCAGCCAGCTTCGACAAAGGTATGTTCGTTGGCAATGTCAGATTTGATTCGCCTCTAACGGGCCGTTTCCCCAGATCCTATGTCGAACCGTCTCAGTGATGCAATGAACAAGCTCAATGTCGACTCTGCCCGTAATTCCATGGCCCGTAACTCGGTTATCGCCCCATCCAACAAGCGACATTCAGGACTCGACCCCTCCACCATCAGCGCCATGTTCCCCGATGCTGCGGCAGCCATTGCCACAGAGAAGGCCAAGTTCACCCAGCAGACTGGGAACCCGCCCTCCTCCAACCGCAACAGCGCCGCTTTGGATCATCGTTCGTCCATGGCTGCTCCGTCTATCAGTGCGCCCCAGGATAGCCGCGATGCTGGACCTGCTAGTTCTTCGCCTTGGAATAGTGGCGGGAACGCAGACTCTGGCAAGGCACCCTCTGCTCAGGCCCCCATGGGCCAGTTTGTGCAGCCGACACCATCTGGTGGACTGCGCTCTCCACGTCCGCAATTGTCAAGCAACAATACGATCCAGCAAACGACTCTTACTGCCCCGGATAAGAACCCCGGGGACTTGCCTTTGCTTTCACCGTACAATGCTGGCAGCGGCAACTGGGCGTCAATGGTAAACACCCCTATGACTGGCACCTTCAACACGGCCAACACCGGAGGCAACCAGGCCGATATGGTTGCCAACGCCACTGCCATGAAACTCGCAGCTTTGTCTACAGTCAATAACCGCTTCGCGTTGGATGACGTGCGCAAGTACCGCCGAACTAGGTCCAATGACGGCACGCCAGGACAGAATCCTGTCTCCGTTGGTCCACAGCCTGGAATCAACCTCCCAAACACGAATGTTGTCATGATCAATGAACATGGCCAGGTCCTCAGTAGAGAACAGCTCATGGCGCTTCAGGCACAGCAAAACCTGGGTATGGGTGGTCAGCGCTCTCGTCCCAGCTCTCCTGGAATTGCTATGCAACCTGGACTGCCTCATATGGCAGCGTTCACTTCACCGCAGAACAATGGATTCCTTAGTGCGTACGATGTGTCCTCGCCATTGATCACAGGCGGTATGCAACCGGTCAACTTGGGTGGCCTTGGGATGCCTGGCCACGAGGGCTACTTATCTGATCATTCAGACATGGTTCGTGGCCGATCTCCTCGTGGGAGACGAGGCAGCTCCAAGCCTCCTGAGGACCCAACCGACCCAACCCTTCTGCAGGACATCCCCAGTTGGCTCCGCAGTCTTCGCCTCCACAAGTACACCGATAATCTCAAGGATATGAAGTGGACGGACCTTATCGAGTTGGACGACAAGGCCCTGGAAGAGCGTGGCGTCAACGCCCTCGGTGCACGCCGAAAGATGCTCAAGGTTTTTGAACAGGTCAAGGGTAAGTACTTTCAAGCCAGAGGTTTTTGAGACAAATGTACTGATGATGTCGCAGAAGCCAAGGCCGATGGAAAGCTGGGCTAGAATCACCACAACCGGGCATGCCCATATATAGACCTGCGAAAATGGACGTTGAGTGGTTCGACTTTGCTCACATTGTGTTGGACATGGGTTATAGTCCTGTTACTTTTCTGTGACAGACGCGATTTAGTATTTTACATTAAGATGGAAGCTCGCCGAGGATCAAAATTAATAGTTCGAGTGCGAAAACTCATAAGTTTCCACGAGATCATGTTGTTCATAGTAATCTTGCCTTATTCTCACATCCAAGGTTTATTCACCTCATCCTTGTCCAGATGGCTCCGTGAGAATGATTTGTGCTCTCTGACTCTTTTGGTCGGCAGCTAGCTTGCATTTCTGCCATATTTTCTGTCGAGGGCCTTGGTAGATGGTCTTATTTCGGATCGAAGACCCTTCTTTTATCTCAAAGTTGTTATACGTTTGATATGTAGGATTCGTATGAATGAAGCCTGTGGCATGTGCTAGTTCCGGTCACGTGCTGATATCCATATTTAGCCACACTTGGGAAGGGCGCCACAGCTATCCCATATTTGTCAATACCGCGACTTCTTCTAAGTTCCTAACTGGCACCCGACACACCTTGTCCAACCAGATAATGTCCACATCTTGATAATTTACTTCAGATCCGGAAGAAAACACGATGGAAAGGTCGGTATCACTTCTCGTTGGAGACATGAATATACTGATTCAAAGCAGGCCACAAGACAACGCCTCAGATGCAGACTCTGACTTGGAGGAGCTAGAGGGAGATATCGCAAAGTTAGACGAGACTGTTCGAACATTTTTGGCAGACCAACGGGGTGAGAATGATGCCTCACCTGCGGTCCGCGGCCTCCCGCGAGGTAAAGGAGCACGAGGTCCACGGAAAGCAGCGAAACCTCGAGGAGACATCACAGCAAGACTATCCAAAGTAAACCAAGCTTTCCTGAGCGGCGACTATCCATTAGCACTGGATCTTGTTTTTGAAGTCATCAGAATCAATGCTGAAACGCACCAAGCATGGACGACTCTATCATCGATCTTCCGCGAACAAGGTGACATGAGCAAATCGTTATCAGCGATGGTCTATGCTGCTCATCTCCGCCCAAAGGATGTGAACGGCTGGCTCCAGTGCGCATCATTCGCTCTTGAGAACGTTGCAGATGACGAAGCCGGAAATCTCAACACAGCAAGGCTTTGCTATTCTGCGGCGTTGCGGGCCGATCACACGAATATCGATGCTCGCTTGGGCAAAGGTCTGGTTTGTCATAGACAAGGCCATCTTGCAGCCGCCATCTCCGACTACAAAGTTGTTCTGGAGCATCGACCCTACGACCTTGAAATCGTCAGAAAACTTGCTGAGGCTTGTGTTGACAATAAACAAGCTGAGGCCGCTGTCCCGAGCGCAATCGCAGCCTATAAACGATTCTTTGATCATGAAAGGGCGAAGCCGCAGATGGAGATCATGGAAGCTCCATGGCATGATATTGGGATTTACGTGGAACTTTTTGCAGCGACAGGACGTTATCAGGAAGCTATACAAGAATCCAAGTCACTCTCTCGATGGCTATTGGGTCGTGAGGCAGAAGCCTACTGGGACCAATGGACTTCTGACGATCGCGAATGGGACATGGACGACGAACGGCGGGCTGCTGTGCCGAGTTTCATTGCAGGTGTCTGGAGTCCTGACACCTATGGTCAGTCGTTTCCTTGGGACCTGCGTGCTCGATTGGCAATATACAGGTTTCGGCTGAGTGACGAGGATGAGGCAATGGTAAGGTCCCAGTTGATTCTGACGATTATAGCTAACGTTTGGTAACAGAGGCATCTGCTGTGGTTTGAACCGGAATCCATCCTCACTAGAGAATTTGCTGGCGATTTTCCCTTTCTAACGTTCGACCTGGCTGAAGAGTTGGCCCATCGTGGCCATACACCACTGGCAATTTCATATTATCAGATACTCCGAGATTTACCTGGCGATGCTGATGCAACGATTCTTTTACAACTTGGACGGTGCTATTCGGCAGTTGGAGAGACGGCCACAGCTGAGGAGTATTTTCTCGCTGCCATTGACGCTGATGAAGACAACATTGACGCCCGTATCGAACTGGCTAACATGTACGAGAAGGCTAGAGAGGAGGAAGAAGCTCTCATCCTAGCAGCCGAGGCAATGGCCCTCCGCCAAGCTCGAGATCAAAACCTAGAAGGTCATCAAGACTCCATCACAGACCTTGAGCAGCCAAGTCGTCGGGCTCCACGACGAAATCAGGCGGTTCCTCGAAGAACAGATGCATTTGGAAAGCGGCTTATTCCACGACGATATCGACCAAAACGACTAGCTGGTGCTGACAAACGCCGACAAGAGGAGCAAGCTCGTGCCATGAAGCTGACTGAACAATACGAGATTGTGCAAGATCTGCGCAAAAAGATCAAAGAAGGACAACACAACCTGATTCCAACTTGGATGGCTTCGTCGAAGGAGCTTGTGGACGAGTTTCGATCGATCAAGAAATTCTACACCTGGGACAAGTATTTGCACTTCCTGGGCCCTAATAACAATTTGCAACAGCATGAAGCTGATAAGCCGCAAAACGAGCTTTCACAGATGTACGAAAGACTAGCCAGGAGTGAGTCGCACTCGTTCGATTTGTCAAATGTTTTATATGCTAACATGAATTTCAAAAGCCCTTGCTCCACAGCCGGGGAGCGAAGGCCGAGACGACGGGACCTCGAAGCCCGATGCCCACCAAGGAATTTCCTTCAACAACTGGCTTGACTTGTTTTTGGATTACGCTATTGGCCTGGCTATTGCTCACCGACGCGACGAATCATATCAAGTGTGCGAAGCTGCCCGAGATTCGACTGCTTTTCAAGCCCCAGAGCATGGCTTTATGATTCATGTGGCATGGAGCGGTGAGTTAATCAGCCATGGCATTGCTCACTTCAGTTACTGATCGAGCTAGTTTGCGCCATTTATACGAGCGATGAGGAGAAGTGTATCGCGACAGCTCGCCAACTAATGAGAGACGGTGCCACGTCTGATTCATATCGAATGTTCGCCTTACTATCCAATCTATGCCAGTCTCCTGTCTCCTGGTATACGTCAGGGCCTGCGCAGAAATACATTCTCCGACAGATCAAGGCTATGGATGAGGCTTACACTAGCGATGAGATCAACTCCGAAAGGGGAGAGAACAGGGAGCCAGTCCTTGATGCATGTGTCCTTATGCTTTATGGCCACATTCTTTTTACGTCGACAAGCTACACATACGCGTTAGGTAGGAGGACCATATCCTTTGTCATTGTGAAGGTGCTTACTTATAGATTCAGGCTACTTTTTACGATCGCTGGCCTTGGACCCTGAGAATCCCATGGTGAATCTGAGTCTAGGACTGGCGTATGTTCACTATGGCCTCAAGCGACAATCAACCAACCGTCAATACCTGCTACTGCAAGGGCAGACCTATTTGTCACGATATGTTAAGCTGGGACAGCCAGGAGTCACTGAACGAGGGACTTGGACCAAGGCCGAGGCATACTACAATATTGGTCGCCTCTACCAGCTCTTGGGCGTTAATTATTTAGCCCATGGCTTTTACTCAAGAGCAAGGAAGGCCTGTCGTGGATCTTATGGATATAATGAGGCTAAAGGTCTTGAGGCTATGGTCTTGAGTAATGAGTTAATATCTTTAATTATAAACCAGAATAGTAGTAAAGCTCTTACTTTACTTAAAGTAAAGATTAAACTTTAATAAAATATTATTATATTTATATTAATTAATCTTTTATTTTTTATTTTTTATTATTAATATAGTTAGTAAGTAACTATTATTAAAAAGTTAAAATATCTGCTGTAACTTCCCTATAACTACCTAGATTACAGTGGCTTACAG
>LTDI01000125.1:0-34547 GCA_001654545.1 Fusarium agapanthi | reverse complement strand
CGGCAGCGTCAGCTGTCTATAAGAGACAGCTCCCCGAATCCAACCTCCATGATGCCTCCGCCTCCAGCTCCGGGCCGTCTACCTCCTCCCAAGTTCTCAGCTGCCCCACCTGCTGGTCGCATGCCATCACTCTCTCAGTTCCCCGCCGTGAACTCACCGCAACGCGCTCGTGGCCCTTTACCAAACCGAGGTCCTGCGTCATCTGGTGGCCTGGCACCTCCACCTACACACTCATCTAAGCCCAGCAGGCCCAATCGCAAGGTCCTCCTCACGCCAGGCCACTCTCCTCTTGACTGGGCTCGCATATCTGGACCGAATGCCGACCTTCGCGGTGTCGAACCCCAAACACCATATCTGCGCGTGACTCCATCCATGTTGAAGCGCATGACAGGTCGCAAGGGCAAAGATGCTTGGATGGCTCTGAACGGCAAGGTATACAATGTCACACCCTATGCCGACTTTCATCCTGGCGGTGTTCCTGAGTTGCTGCGTGGGGCTGGGCGTGACGGGACCAAGTTGTTTGGTGAGATTCACCCTTGGGTGAACTACGAGACTATGTTATCAGCCTGTCTCGTAGGCCTTCTTGTCGAGGAGTCTGAAGGCACAGAGAGTCAGATGGACCAGATGGATTAGACCATGACATTGAAGAGACGACATAGACCATAGACGCAAGACTAACTGGCGCATCCATGTTACATGGAAACGATCTTTTACATGTATTAGACTATACTGTTCGCGCCATAGATGTTCTTCTCGAACACTTAGATGTACATTAGCTAGAAAGATACCCCAGAGACCGGTCTTCACCGTCTCTTTCCAAATCGAAACTTGAGCTCGTCATCACTATCACTATCTGCGACTTCCACAGCTCTTCTCGTTGGCCGACTCCGCTTCGGAGGCTGCTGTCCTGCAGCAGGCTCTGCTGCAGCTCGTTTACTCCCCTGACTTGTGTTCTGTGATGCTTGACTCTTTGATTTAGCTTGCGACTGTGTTTGTGGTGCTGCGGCCTGTGCCCCTCGTGTTTGAGTCGCTGGTACTGAAGATCGTTGCGATACTGAATTACTCTCTCCGTCACTGCTGTCTGATATGACATTGGCATATGCCCTTTTCTGGGCGCGAGATGAAGCCGATGGTGCTGTGGGCGCAGATGGTTGTGACTGTGTTCCAGGAGCCTGGCTTGAGTTCCCCTTTCTCCGCTCCGTTTCCTCATCCTCGAGCCAGTAATCGTCTCCAACGCCGAACTCTTTCGTCTTGACCTGCGTTAGAGGCACAATAGTCTTTGCAGGCTGCCGTCCTGTCGCCTCTCCGCGTTGTCTGAACCTCTTGAAGTTCTTCATCCCATTCCACTTGGGGTCCCATCTTCCGTCACGAATATCTTGTTCTCGAGTACGGGGATTGCTAGGCTGTCGTACTTCAATCTCCTCCACAATGTTGAGTCTGCGAATCTCGGCAAGATCAACATCATCTGGCAGATTTGCCAAATCTTCCTTTTCAGCTCGTGCACGAGCTTCTTCTTGCTCTCTGTTTTGTGCAGCTATTGCCAAGATATCAAACTCTTTCTTGATCTTCTTTGGCTCTGGGACCTTCTCGGCTGTCTCAGTTTCCATCTGCTCAGCCGGCTCTTCCAAATCTTCACCTCGCTCTATCCGTTGACGCTTGAATCTCTCTGCTGCGGTTGTCATACCATCCATGAGGCCATCTTGTGGCAGTGGTGAAGCTCGTCTTTTCCTTTGTGAAAACCTGGCATTGCTGGATGATAGCGTTTCCAGGGGTGCATCTGGCTCCTGAGACACGAATAGACCTTCTTCCTCTGCTGGCGCTTGCGTCGCATTCCAAGTCGCAGCACGGGTTGCGGGTTGATTTACAGGCACTGTTGCTGCAGGAATATCGTCCATATCAACGTCATCATCTCCGCCGAAGCCTGCAAAGCGTCTCTTGACAGTTCTCCTCGTCCGCCCACGTCGAGGAGCAAGCTGTGACTCATCGGGTGCCTGAGACGTCTCAGCCTGTGTGGCAGGGTGTTGTGTCCCATTGGCCACCTCAGGATCTTGAAGACTCTGGTGTTGGTGTTGAGTATTATGTGCAGACTCAACCTCGAGAGGACGTCGAAGAATACCCGCATCTTTGATGAGGATTGCTTCCAGAAACTCACTCTGCTCAATAGGACGATGGTCCAGTCTCAGAGATACAGACCTGAAAAAATCCACATACCAGTCAACTGAACCTCCTTTCGAAGGAACGAAGCGTACTACTACTACACCTTTGCCCTCACTGCCGTCGTTAAAGGCACCGAGGCCCTTTTCACCAGCGACGCTTTTGACATATTGAACAAAGTCATCGACCGAAGTTTCTTCGGGAACAACATTTCGTAACAACGCTTTGCCCCCACCACTCGTAATAGGTGCTAGCAAGTTATTGTACTGTACAGGGTCATAGAAGATGAAGCTGTAGCCTTCGAATATGTCGCGTCTCCCTGCATCTGGGGCATACGTCGAGTCAGGGTGTTGCACAGGCTCGCCTCCCCTTGGAGGTAAATGCTGCATAGCATCGGGCCAGTTTTTATCGAAGTCCTGCTCCAGGGGGCTCAACTCGGTGGTCTCCGCCCCATCCGCTAGATTTCCGGCTTCAGCCACTGCATCGAGAAAAGTTTCCGTTACGATGTGTTTCCCGTTGATCAAGGCTTGAAGCCCTTTGGCTGTATTTCGCTTCTTTGAGACAACATGTGTAGTCGAGTCAACATATTCTGTCACCAGCTTGATATCAAGCTGCTCGAATCTTGTTCGGAGTGTAGTTAGGGGGTCAGTCTGTAGTTCTTTGCTGGTGAAAGAAAACGCAAAGACAACTGGTTCCCACGAGATGCTGTGGACTGTAAGTGGCGTAACACCAGATCGGATGACACGGCTCACCTGAATCTGTTCGGGCATTTCCCCATCGTAAACTCGACCTTATCCCCTTCAATCACCTTCCTCTTGCCTTTTATCTTCTCTCCATTGACGACTGTCCCTATCTTTGTCGCCAAATCTTCGATCGTGAGCGTAGAGCGACTCCTTGGATTGTGCGCCTGGCCTTTGTCGACAGGGCTGACGGTGATGGTCAAGTGCTTGCGCGAGATTGTATTGTGTGATATCGCAAGTTGGCCGGCTACAACATTTTATGAGCATAAATTCTTTCGCCTAGGGGCTTTTCTCTTACGTTCTGCGGCTGTTCGGCCAAACAGATAAGTTTTCCCTGGTCGCAACCATAACTTTCGGCCTAGGGATGATTAGCCACATCGACAGATGAAAGTCAAAACTCACCATCAAAGGCCTCTGAATTCTCCAAGATCCACATCTCCAGGCGCCGAGTACGACGCGAGGTCGTTTACGATTCCATACAAGTATTGGCGAAGCTGCAAGTTATGACGTGAGGTCGAGATCGCGAATCTTGCGGGGCCGTAGACGCGACTCGGCCAGCCTTTCTTGACGCCAGATCACGTGCCTACCTTGATCTCACTTACACGGTATCAATTACGGGATGAACAAAGAGTTGGTGAAGCCATGGGCTTCACTGTTCCAAGGAAATGATTGAACTTAGAATGGTTAGAAATGGATCTGCATATACCTACATTAGATAGTTTATTTTGGCACTCAAGCTTAAAGTTAGCTGTCTTCTTGCTCCTCCATTTGGGTCTTGGGTATGATTCAGGGTGCGACTTAGGATATCAGGCAGAATCATGTCAACTTCTCTCTCGGGAGCATTGTTTGCGGCATGAAGTTAAATACCCCACCAGGCACTTACTGTGAATCCTCATTCTATTACCTTCACACAAGAGGCGTCCCAAAACGGCCTATAACACCACGCTCGATCCCCAACCAAGGCTTCATTCATAAGGAAACAGAAACGTGAGTTATTATCACTATGACTTGAAGTGCATACTTGCAGACTTTTAAATATTTGCAGACGCTGTCTAACTACTCGAAGATCCAGATCAGAGTTACCGACTATGTAAATCCCCTACGAGACGCTGGGTATGATCTGTCGGTTACTTTGGAGGAGGTCAATTGGCTCCAAGTGCCAGACCAATGCATCAGCTTTCTGAAGGCAATGTCAGCCAGAGCGGTAACTGGGGGGCAACTAGACGACACGAATCTCCAATTCCAGTCCAGTCTGACCGAGGACATTGCTAGAACTCTTGTCGATCACGGCAATCGATTCATCCGTTATTGATCATTATATTTTTTCACCCTGTGCGGACATTGTCCGCCTTTGCTGCCTGCCCACCCTACGCACAACACTTTATAGTATAGTCTTTCGTTCGACGGGCGAGGGAAACGTTTTGAGGATACGGGCTCTGTGGATAGTGACCGCTCGTACAAAGCAGTCCGCTTTCCTATAAGCAAGATGGTGGAATTTCAGTGTTGTTAGGGGATATCTTGAAAGCATCAAGCTATAAGTTTGCTACATGATGAATTCAAATAGCTCATTAATTATTAATCGCTATCATTTGCCCAATTACTCCTCACACAACATTCTTCCTACTCTAGCCATAGGAACAACATAAGTCAACAGCATCCAGACGCTCAAACAGGTCAGCAATACAGATAACAAGACTGTGTAATCGTGTGTCTTATGTTATCTGTTCGTAAACTACGTAAGTAAACAAGGTAGGCTAGCTTTCTTAAAATGTACTCAGGGAATGGCTTAAATGCTCGTATTACATCGTGTCCATAAAAAGGTGAGATTCAGTACCAAAGTCAAATATATAGCGATCATAATAGTAACGATTACTCTTCAAGTAAAAGGAAATGCAATATGTCATTCTCATGAGGTTTGTTATTGCCAAATTGTTCGTCCGTCTGCCTATCATCTCAACCATCCTCGTCTTAGAACTTCTAAGCACATCAAATCGTAACTTGGTCATGTTTAGCAGCTTTGCTTCCGGTGCTTATTCAAGTCAATATTAAATACTCCCTATAGTCGTTATACGTACTAATGCGTGGTAACGGTGCAAGTGTTGCATCGGACATGGTGGCAGTTCGTGCAAACGGTATGTACTGCCCAATCCCAGGTCTGAAGGCAGTGACACTAATAACGAGACGTTACACTCAACCATGGCAACTTTAGATAGAATTAGATTGTGACTTACACATTTCCAGTAATAAGTGACTGGTTCGGGAGCCATATTGGGCTACCTAAACATACAATCAGTATAAGTCTACTGTAAGAAAAGGGTTTTGCTTACCTACATGTGATTTGAGTATATTGTAAATATCGGTAGTTGACTTACACCCATTTACGAGCTCCAAAACGGGCTCGAAGCTCGAGCTTTATTCCGATGCGGCTCTGCGGTCGACTGACACTCGAGGCTCGGGGTTACCGCAAAGGATGCAACCCAACGCTGGCCAGGGTACCAATGAGAAGTCCCATTTGCCCAGAAGCGTGATAAGTTCACTTTTAACCGGGTTATTCATTGTTAGTGCTATCTTGACGTCAGTGAATGGGGTTGGGGGCGAAACTTGGATGTTGTTGATGATGATAGGTGAAAGCAAGGGAACCTAGAATGCCAATAGAATGAAGGCCTCGTGCTACACTGGTTGGGAACATATGACTCAAGTAGGGTTACGGGATTAACAGTTATTTGTGAATAATGTATATCCGGGCTCCAGTGTGTCTTTAATGAGTTACATCGGGCGACTCTGGCAAGGGCTGCTGAAGACACGAGACGCGAGACGGGAGCTTTAAGGGCATGCAGCAGTGACACATGGCAGATTAGGTTCACTATAGGCTCCTTGTGGTCGCTTCAGATCCTCCATTATTGGTACTAGCAAGTGGACTTGTGAGGCTCAAGTCAACCAAGCCCACGCACCCTACTATCGTATGTTACCGATAGACAGTCAAAGTATAACTGGATCTCTGAGCCTTTGATGGCCGGCCAACTTAAGCAGGTTTTTCGAGGATTGCAACTGGTCAGGTATTTGTCAATATGTTTCTCTTATTGTTATTATTTACTTGTAGGCTTGAGCCGTTTGATGTGGTAACAAATGCTAACATTTAACAGTATTTGATCATAAACTCAACGCCAATGTTATCCTAAGCGCCGTATATACTTTTGCAAATAAGGACAAAAATAAAAGGACTTCAGTACAGCCCAAGCACAAGTCTCTAAACCTTGCTGGGTTTATAGCATTCAGCTATCATCTTCTTCCGGCCAACTCTCCTGCTCTTGATACTAATAGCGCCGCTCGCTTGAGATCTAACGCGATGTATTTCCTCAGGATCGTGATTCGTAGCACGAGCGATCTCACGGAGTTCGCCAATCTTCCAGCCGCGCAGGAAGAAGAGGCACAGTCCTCCAGCGATATACATTACGCCGACAAAGATTTGGGCGCCGATGTACTTTCCGGTGCCGGCGACAATCTGTAGAGCAATGGGTGTGCTAAACGTACAAGGCAAGCTGATTATGATCCAAGTCAAGTTGAGGGCAGCAGGAACATCAGCAAGGCCGACGACCTCGGCTGTGACTGGAGCCACTGTTGCCCAGTAGGTTCCGGCCATGCCTCCTCCCACGATGGTGAAGAAGAGAAGAAGTCCATAAGACTTGGCGTTGATCCAGATAGCAAAGACGAGAATTGCAGCCAGCCAAGTTGTCCCGCAGGCCATATTCATTCGCCCTGTGCGATCACTGAAGTACCCGATGAAAGGACGGCCAGCAGCCTGACCCAGATTGAAGATGGCGCTGACCATGGCTGCTTGAGAGGCATTGAGGCCAATGAAGTTGGCATAGTTTGCCAGACTGAAGATGAGAACCACATATCCCAACATGCTGAACCATCCATAACCGAGAAGCAGAATAAACTCAGCACGTTTGAGGAGTCCCAGGTCGAAGGGTGCTTGACGAGAGCCAATGATCTTGTTACGATCCTTGACAAGAATAGTGCAGATGATATTGACGACGAAGACAATAATGCCGAGTATCCTGTACGCCCATGCGAGACTTATATTCCGGATGATAGCTCCAGCTGCCAAGGAGTATAACAAACCGCCGAGACCCGAACCAGCTGCACTGATACCGTTTGCGAGAGACCGACGAGTTGTGAACCACTGGGGAACGATACCGACGCTGGGAACAAAGAGGAGGCCCATTCCTAGACCAAAGCAAACACCCTGTGTGAGGAAGAGTTGGTATATCTTGGTCGCAAAGCTAGCGCATATCAAGCTAGCGGTTTCCAAGACGATACCGGCGAAGAGAGTAGGTTTTGTGCCGAATTCGCGGACGCAGAGTGTAGCAAGGGGCGAGACAAGCATGGCACAAGCAATACTTAATGATCCGACAAAGGCGTAGTGAAGAGATGTTGCTCCGGGGAATGTGTTGTTGGCGATGAAATGGGCGAGAAAGACTCCGTAACTCGAGTTGAGACCCCATGTATGGGCGTTGATAGTCGCAACACAGGCACAGCAAACCCATCCATAGCCTCCGTTGGGTGGTGGAGGCGGTACATCTGTCCTCGGGGGAAACATATCACCATTGAACTTCTCCTGGCTCGAAATTTGCTGTTGGACTTCCTGGACTGGAGTGATGACATCGCCTTCTTCGGTAGTGGTGGTGTCGAGACTCCTCCGAGCCGAACCCGTCTCCGGCTCCGGCTCCGGGGACCGGGAGGTCTTTTTCTCGTCGTTGTCTCCCATTGTTTAGGGCAATTGGGAGGAAAGACGAAATGGAAAAGATGGAGGAGGAGTCATGATTTTATTTAGTAAAAAAAAAATGGACAAAAGGGATCAAGTGCTTCTTAACTATGACCCCGGCTTAGGGGACCTCTAGGGCATCTCCGACAACCGGAAATGGCGTCCGGTGATAAGACGGGTCCAGTTTTGATGCGTCTTGGCTTCGGTTGGCGGCGCAGAACCACGCGGGGCGTAAGCCATCGCTGTATGTCTCGCTAAGGTCTTCTTGTGCTGACAATATTGTAATTGGATGATATATGTTACAAACAGAGCCAAGATCCAATGAGTCTGTCTTTCTACCCACTGCACCAAGACGAGTCTCCCTTTGGCTTCCGTATACAGGCAATAGACGGACATAACAATAAGACAGACACAGGGGAATAAGATTTGGACCTGGGGACAAAGCGGGGGTGAACTTGTGAAGCATCCAATCCAATCTCTGCCGATCTGATCGGCTATTACCCGCATTCACTCGCTCCCACTTCCGCCCGCCTTTTCCTTTCTCGTTGCTCTCCTTGTGACCTTTCGTGGGGTAATGCACATACATAGTACATTATTTGACACCAACAAGACCCGGTATTTCATGTCGGTGAATAGCAAGTGTCGTCTTTTCTGCTTATAAATGCTACATGGTTTGTCATAATATGTGTCAAAACAAGGCGCCAAGCTTCAGCACTCACTGCTCGTCCAATATGCCGAGGTCTATGGCGTTGCCCCTCCCGGACTATTCGGTGGGAACAACGCATTGTCATAGAAAAGGCGTTCATTTGTTATTTTGATCCTGGCTGATGCTCTGATATACAAGTCAGGTGAGCTAGAAAGTGTAGAGAGAAGAGAGACAATACCCTCTTGCAAGTCGCTGTCTTTATGTAAATGTCCACAGGTTTGTCATCACATTCTTACCTAGGATATTACTTGAATGCTCAAGCTCGATTCTATGATAGCTTTGAGTAACTTCATCACAAATTAGGACTCACCTTTACGCATTGCGCTTGAACTACGGGACAGGAGCATCTTCCTCCTTTCGAATCTTGTTGTGAACAAACATCACCCAGTCTCCCCCAGCTAACCTATACCACTCTCCATATGTGACCGAAGATTTAATGTTCCTGGATGATACACTGCTTGCGAACAACTCTATTCTCGTTCAACGGACCGAACATACCAAAATTATGAGAAAAGTCAATGAACGGGCCAGTTACAACATAATTTCCCATCAGATCAATCACTTGTTCAATACACCACGAGAAGCAACCCACAGGATGATCAACTCAGAGTTCCCTGTGAACACGGCTTTTCGACTGTTGCTGAGAACAAACGGACGGAACACGGCTGCACAAACGCCTGTTCCAACCCAGAACAGTTGTCCAACACATAATAAGGTCCTTGTTGTGAATAATTGGATTGCAAGATATATATTACACAGCCTCACCAAGCTTTGAAACGAGCCTATCTCCTCATTCAGCACGGATTCTTTGATCAAGCACAGCCTAGTCTACTACTTCGGTTCGAAAAGAAGAAACAACTTGCGCCTCTCAGAATGGGTTTCAGGCTTCAAGCCGCCGGTCCAGGGGGCGATTGTCTCAATCGTTGTTTTATCCCTCATCATCGCTATCCGCATAACCGGATTTGCGATTTTACAGTACGGTCGGTGGAAGTACTGGCATATCGACGGACGCTTCAACGGGTCGAAGGCAGTTTCTGTGACCTTGACGATCCACGACTCTAAGGATCCGAATCTGGTTGACTGTGTTCGAAGTATTCTAAGAAACAAGCCCGAGTGTCTCCTGATCACTACTGACAATAGAAAGGCTCAGCACCGGGTAGACGGTAAGTTGAAAGGGTTGAGATTTGCGTTCTCTGATACGAAGATTAGCGTTGGTACTGTCAACGAGCCGAATAGACGTCGCGAGATCGCCCATGCTTTGGACTCGGTTGACACTCCGTTTGTGGTTCTCACTGACCAGGGAGTTCATTGGGGTGAGGGGTTCCTCAAGTCGGCAATGATCCCCTTCGCAAATCATCGTGTTGGCTGCGTTACAGTTCCGATGATGGCAAGGAAGCGAGATGGAATCTGGGGTTCATTCTGGACATGCCTCCTCTCCTGCTACTACTGTCTTGTATCGGAGAGGAACAGGGCCCTTAACGCTTTCGATTGCTCTGTAGTTTTCACAGGCTCGCCTATCATGTTCCGCACCAAGCTGGTTGCCCAGCCGAGGTTCAAACAGCAGTTCGAGGTCGATCCGTGCTTGAACCGACGGCATGGTGTCCATAAAGCAGATGAGTATCTATTCTTCAACCGTTACTTCCTTCAAGAAGAGGCTCCACATGAGGAACCTTGTCTGGTTGTATTCCAAGACACGCCGGAAGCCACGGTTCTAGTAGGTCGACCGTCTGTCGCCGGGTTCATCAATGAGTATCTTCAGATGACTCGAAATCTTTGGCGCCTAAGTCGGGTAATGATCCGTCGCAAGGAGCGCAGTCAGTACCCCTGTGCCTTTTTACTGACGCATCTTGTTAGTTTTGTGTCGTTTCCTCTGATGTACGAGATTCTCTTCTTTCTTCTTGTACACTTCACGATCCATCTTGGCGACGATGAGTGGGCGGTTTGGCACATACTTGAATATTCACTTTTCTTCTTCCTGATGGTTGTAGTGTTCCGAATAATGAGACGTTTAGCTGCAGGCGGCGGCTACGGCTTTGGCATAGGGACACTTATCATGGCTGTTTTGGTAGGTTGCCCAGCCTACTATTTCCTTGGGATCCTCAAGCTTGTGGCATTGGCCACCGCATGGAAGGCTGATGTTGAACTGATAAGTGAAGACGAAGTCAAAGTGCGAAAGGGCGACCCTGAAGCTCTGCGGTATCACGAGGCTCGAGCGGACATTGACGAACCGCCGTGGATTTCGGAATGCATGGAATTGGAGAGACCCCGGCGCGAGCTTGGAACACTGCCGGATTTCCTGCTGTATGTCGTCGCGGAATAGGTTGTTCGAAGCCAAGGTAAGTCATGACAAGTGTTCTGGTGTCCAGCTGTGGCATTGGGATGGGACGTGACAGTTCTTGCCCCCCTACCGAGAACTAGGCAGCGCAGTGGGAGTCAGAAAATTGAATTCGAACTTGGATGAAATGAAATTAAAAGGTAAGTGTTTTTTTCTGTGCTAATAAAGAGTTGTATTCGAAGCACTTTAGGCTTTGACTTCAGTAACTTGCTCACTTGGATCCTTGTTGAGACAGAAAACTGTGATGTATAAGAATGATTAAATAAGAATGTAATAGAATTTGTCTTTAAATTTGTGATAAACACGATGTTTGTGTTCTGTCTCCTGGTGTCACCCAAGATCGGATGGTAGTCACACAATTGCTTCAACTTGGGAACGCCCCGAACACGCAGTCAACCAGCCCCATCAAGTGGAGCTCAGATACAGTGGCAACTTTAGAAAGAGAGTCAAGATCTAGATCTCCCGAGAACATGTCTTCAGATTCAGTCTGGGGAATGCCTGTGGGGATACCCTCATGGGCCCGTCTGTGCTTGTATATGGGGATGAATCCCCAGCTATAGAAATAGTGGTGTGATTGCGGAACCGAAGCTCCTGTTGCTTTATTGAAATCAGAAGTCAATTATCAGATTCTGGGGTCCCCCAGTTTGTAGATTTAGACAGCAATGTTGTGTAATATTGGGAGTGTAATGGAAGTACTTGGCATAGTAGCCTATTCAATGACGGTGTTCTATCCATATAGTAGTTTTTCTGATCATTCGGTAGCCAGATTTGAACAGACTACTTATTACTTTCTCTAGTACGTCTTCTACAGGAGGTTTATAGAGTCTTTTAGGTATCATACAATCTGAGAATCCCCCCCCTGTGAGACATCCAGGGGGCCACCATATCACTTGATCATAATGCCGTATAGAACGTTTTATTTTAAGGTTCTTCAGACATTTGATGGTATTCATAAGCCATATGCTTCAGGCCTGTGCCGGGCGAAAGATTCCCATGTGGCGACACTTTACCGTTAACACCAGGCAAAGGCTTGAGCTACGGAACACAGAGACTCATCAAACTATTATATGGGGAGAGCTGCCCGACCGAAAGTATGATGGGTCCAACTGCATTTCATAACACTTTGTGGCGATGTAAACATCTCGCAGAAAAATGCATGAGTGATCTGTTCTGTGTTGAACATCGAATGGGGTTTACGCTATGTATTGTGAGGCCTCTCAACAAAGTAACACTCTCCATACAACAGCACTTATATCACATCATCAAGGAGTTGACGAAGAGGTAGGTTTCTTCGCTTGCGCCTCGCGCTCCCGAGTTTGGTCTCGTCCGAGCCTCCCGGACAACCTCCTATCGCTCCGACAGAGGCATTTTTTACCGACTTCAGGGGAAACAGAACCGGGGTTAGGCTGACCAGACAATGACTGTGAAATTCAATATCTTCGAGTTACGTTGCATCATGAGAGTAAAGATTCTCAACAAGCATCACCAACTGCCATCCGGAGGAAAGGAAGTTGCTCAAAAGGGAGTGAAAACTCTTTCATCTCGAGTCATTCTCCATCGTGGAGTGCAACACAACCGAGGATAACTGACATACGACACATGATTTGTACAAGTATCCATTCAGTGAATATCTGCCTGGCGTTCAGAGCTCAGGGGTAGCAGTTGCAGTGGAAAGTGGAAACACAGAGGGATATTTAGCACCAATGATCACCAACACTCAGCCTCTCGCCCAGGAGGGCATTGACGCATACGACCCTCAGATTGAACACGGATATTGGAATCCGATATGCGCTCAAGTGACTGTAACAAACCATGACCGGGCCGTATTTGCGGTTCAAGACCCTTTTGATGAGCGGCAGCAGATCAGATCCTTGTCTAGCTAGCTTGGCTTCTCGCGGCTCTTGAGGTCTTGGCTGGCGTAAACGTGGCCTGTGCGTGTTTGTGTCAGATGTTGATGAGCGATGAGAGCCATGGTTTCTGAGACGGGAATAGTTGACTGGTTGTGTTTGTCTGTGTTTTGCAGCAAGGTCTTCATTCTGGATTTGCACTTCGGATCCGCAATCTGCATTTGTCTAACAAAGGGTAGCAATCAATGGTGACGCTTCAGGGCAACAAAGAGGCTTCGGGGTCTCGGACAGAGCGACAAAGATGATATTTCCGCAGGCGGAATTTGAAGGTGGCGAGACAATGCAGAGAGGCAGTGGGAGACAGACAGCGGATCCTCACTCATACGATCAAGGATGACAGTGGAACCCGTCAGGTTATGATGATGATGAGGGGGGGGCAAATTTTGGAGACTGTTTCTTTTTCTCCATTCTTCATCGGTGATGATTCTACGGTGAAGACAAAGCGAGATTGGAGTGATCGTCTACATAAAATGAGAGTATGTAGGGAGAGGCTGGTGATAAACGCATCGATGATACGGGGATAAGAGAAGACTGCTACACTTATCATGGGAACAAACAAACAATTGGAGAAGGTTCACGTTCAGTAGCCGTGGCGTCATCGCTTTCAGTTCCTGCACCACACGCAATCCCCTGAAGTGGAGGACGCCACTTCACTAGGAAGATCCCTGCACCTAATTGCTTCTGGAAAAACTGCCTGAAGGCCCCCCCCCCTCCCCCCTCTCTCTCTCTTTTGCTGCAGAAAGAGGCGTACAGTAAACTGAGTCATGGATTCTTCAAAAACGGTACATGTCAGCATATCACGACTCAGATTACTCATTCTCAGTTGCCTCACAGGCTCACACTCTCTCACTCAGTCATACAGTAACCGAACGTCACTTCGGTTACTCCAAAAGAGCCGCCCAGTCAAACCCTGCAACAAGCGGAAGCGCTATCAGTACCCCTGAACAAAAACCAGGAGGCACAAAAAAACAACAAACAATGGATTCTAATTTGGGCGCATCGATCATTCGATGTGACAACAGTATCCGTCTTGTAGCCGACTGACAACCGAGGATAAAGTGCAAGCTAATTTTCCTCATTAACCAGACATTCCCCTCTGAGGAATTAGACTCTGAGAGTACTGTAAACGGCCCTTTTTCCTGGTCTTGTCTCGTGTTCTTGTTGAGAATGTTGTCTTCTTTCATCGGAGGATGAGCCCTTGAGAGACGACTGCCGACGTTGTTTAGCTTGGCTGGGCACTCTGGGCACTCTGGGTACTCTATTATTAAGATTGGGGGGTGCATTCTGCTGTGTGAGTGTGTGCAAGCCATGCAGATGAGTTTTGTTGTAGTTGGGGTCTGGCAGTTGAGTTGAGTTGGAGTAGGGCGAGAGGACGGAGGGCTTTTTCACGATGCATCGGGCCTTGGCTCACTAACTCGCTATTCCCGCCTAATCTCTCTCTTCTCCAAATTCCTTTCGCTGAGGAGAACCTTACCACTTCCTCGCTCGGGCCCCTCTTTTGGAGAACAGCTTTATTAGACTTGGCAGTCGTCATAACGAAACGCTGCTGTATCCGTTTCTATGTCACGGTGATTTCATGATCGTAGTTCTCACTCTTGGCTCCTTGCTCATTCGAGCCAAGGCTTCCTCTCCAGCTGCACAACTGCACAATGATCACCGACTCGACTTTTCAAACGAAGTGTCCCTCTGCATAACCGAGGACTGCACCGTGCTCTACATGTATGTATGTATGTATGTGAATCAACGGAACGGATAAGTCGGCGTCAGATAAAATGGGTCTTTTGCGTCTCTTTCGCAAAATCAGTGACGAAAGTGATGCTGCTCAGGCCCACCCTCGGCCATCGTCCAGAAATTCTCTCCTCGTTCTTTATCTCGACCAGATTCTGGGGAAATAAATCGGGATCTTGGACCCCAGAGTCTGCCCCAGATTGTTTAATTCAAGTTTAAATTTCCAGATTTCTTTGGTGGTTTTGCTATCTTTTTCTTGTTGAAGATGTTTGGGCTGCAAGTTGGTGATGCTGTCATGGGCGTGCACCAACCTGATCAACTCACGCCCTTGCTAGATTTCTCCAATTCTTAGTGAGCGTACCCCCTCACCCCATCCCACGCACGCCCTTGGCTTTTTTCCATCTGTTGCATCTCGGCCGCAGCCGTCGGAGGGGGAAAAAACATCAGCCTCCTTGGTGTATGTGTGTGTGTGTGTGTGCCCCTGTCACTAATAAGCGTCAACGTTGCCGACCCTCCCACTTGAACAAGACTTTGCATCATGGTCTCCCAACTAAATTCTTTAGTAAAAACAGCACGTGCTCTGAAATGCTAATTTCTTGGAAAATATGGACCTGGCAGTGAGATCTTTGCTGCTTTGTAAGGCAGATCACCAACTGTTATGTGGGCGCTAGGTGGACAATCTGCGTGGTTCTCCACGTCTTGACCGTGAGGCGGCGACTTGGTTGATCGCCCTGACTTTTGAGCGTAAAGAGCTTTGGGGTTTTACTCTAATATTGAGGTTGTTTCGATGAGATTGGGGTTTCGAAATCTATGAGCTGCGGAGAGGAGCTTCCGGCTATAATGGTCGGTGCTTTAATCGTCTACAAGGCGGTTTCCAGTCGAGACTTCAATCGATGTTTGCTCGTAACAAACTCTGCTAATAGCTAATGTTGACATCGAAGTTTGGTTAGTTTCTTATTCCATAGCAGTTATGAAAAGATATAGACATGTATTCGTGTATAGCCTAGGCCAGAGAGTTCACGATATTGATGATTGATCGACTGATGATCTTCAGCTTCAAATCTATCCACGCGATCTTCCTTAACATCTACCGACATCAACTCCCGAACTTCTCATCTTACCTGTAGTCTTTAGTCAAGTATTTTCCTCTCACAGATCATCTTCTCCGCAAAGTTGAGGGATAACCCCAGCACCACCGGATCTCAGATGTATGTCCCTTATGCTAGGGCCAACATGCTGCATATCATGCATGCTCTGTAATCCGCAATACGCGCCTGTTCACACGCTGAAACGGCTGGAAGTCAAAGGCCGACGGCATCTTTTCCCGATTATTCTTTGGCCGTGCGAGTAGATCATTCAGTTTTCTCCTCATGTCTTCCCCACAATGTGATTGTGTTCCCCGCGGGCTGTGATGCTCTCCGGATTGTTGGGGTTTGGGTTTGGGTGTTTTTGATGGTAATGAGGGTCCTTTATTTGTATGGAGAGCCAGTTGGGACACTCAAAGGGGCAGTTCTCCTCTGCTTGTGGTTTTGTTTAGACCTTACCGGAAATATATGTTTTTGTTGTCAGGAGAGGAAGAGATCATGAGGTGGACAATCCGGGCCGTTGTGCCTTGCCATGTTACCCTCACGGACTTGCAGTCACCACCACGATAATAGATATGTTCGTATTAAACATTGATTGTCTATCTACAGCAGCGTAACTGAACATAAGCGTCATCTTTTGCCCAATTGATACACTTGATGCCCCCCAAATCTGCAGCTGTTGCTGATCTTGCACCCCCATTCTAGACCCTTTCGACCCCGGTCAGAGCATTTTCTTTCTCCACGCCCACGCCCTAGTCGTCGCCGGGGCACTCCACCGTCACTCCACCCACGTACCCATATCACTCCACAGCACGTTCTCTACCTACAGTACGTCCCCGTCTCCAGAACCTAATTTGATATCCATTCTCTCTTCAACAATTCCCATGTTGAGTTTCTTGCCCTGGTCTAACTAGTCCGTCCTGCTTTATAAATCTGTCTTGTCTCCCGTTGCCACTTTCAATCTCGTTGTTTTTCTTGCTATTCAATCTCACGCTTGCTTGGTCCTCTATAGACCGTCATACTATTTCTTGTCGATCGATACATCACTTATAGAGCCTCACTTGGACTTCAGTAGTCCGCATCCAACACTCTTCGCACAATGGCTCAACCAATGCCCGATTACCAACAACAATTCTCCAACGAGTCTCCTCATGACTCTGACAAGACCCTGGAGCGTCAGACAACCGCTGCCCATCAACAAGCCCATCCTCATCTCTATGCCCATTCCTCAAATATCCATCCCGCTTTCGGTGGTGCCCTGCAACCAGGTCTCTGGAAGCCTGTTGAGCACCGCAAGTTCGCCAACCCAGCTCCTCTAGGACTATGCGCTTTCGCTCTTACAACCTTTGTCCTATCATGCATTAACATGCACGTCCGTGGTGAATCTTCACCTGCTATTGCTATTCCTGTGGCCTTTGGCTATGGTGGTCTTGTTCAGCTTTGCGCTGGCATGTGGTATGTTGTACTTTACACTCAACTTATACATCTTATCTAACATGTATGCAGGGAAATGGCTGTTGGAAACACATTCGGTGCTACCGCCCTATCATCATATGGAGGCTTCTGGATCGCCTATGGTCTTCTCTTGACACCAACATGGAACGTCCTCGGCGCCGATGGTCCTTACGAGGGTGATACTGGTTCCGTCATGGGCTTCTTTCTTACTGGCTGGTGGATCTTCACAACACTTCTCCTCATCTGCACCCTCAAGTCCACCCTCGCCTTCTTCTCTCTCTTCTTCTTCCTCGACATCTGTTTCCTCTTGCTTGCATGCGAGAACTATGCTCACGACTTGGGCAACCACAGTGCTCAGCTTGCTCTTCAAAAGGCAGCTGGACTGTTTGGTTTCTTGGCTGCATTCATGGCTTGGTACAATGCCCTCGCCGGTCTCCAAGACAGCAGGTATGTTTCACCACCTCGCCCTACAAAAGTATACATCGCTAACAAGTCATCAGCAACTCCTTCTTCCAGGTTCCCGTCATCCACTTCCCCTGGTCCGATGAGGGTCGGGCACACCGTCACCACAAGGCCGAGCAAAACCTTGCTTAGACGTGCATCGATGAAGTTTTATTGCATTTCACGCGTTACGACTTGGATTCTTATGAAATAGGGTGTATACGTTCCCAATTCCGGCGAACATATGTTTTGAGTCCGCTGCATTGAAGGAGTTTTAGAAGGTCATTCGCTGTACCGGCCAGCGATCGTTGGCTTTTGCATTTACAGCCGCCGCTGAAGCATCGCGGCTCATTAGATGGTGGTTAGCATGTCATATAATAAGCTTGGTACTGTACATATGGCAAAACGAGGAACCTCACGATTAAAGTCTCAAAGTTGATTGAGTGCACCTGTGATCGATTCACTGACGCTGTAATATTCTAAGATCAATACGGGCAGTGGAGCGGATGAACGCCAATGCCAGCTTCTCTAAACAGTTTCTGGATGACCGACTATGCCTTATGAGGTGCACTAGAATCTCGAACACGGTCACAATCGTCATTCAGATCATGGTTCCTGCAGGTTCATCGTGCAGGCCGATGCTGGTGTAGACGCCAATGCCGAGCTCACGCCACTTGATGACAGCCACAAGGCACAACGGGGCACCGCATCCATTTGAGACAGATCCTCCACCGACATACTTTAATGATATTCTTAACGTGATACGGAAAGTATCGTTAGTTGCCCGTTGCATCATCCCGTCATCCCGTTATCCCGAAGGTGGGGCCGCCCAGCTCCGAAAACCCGGGACCTACCGATCGGTGCCACGGCCGATAATCGGGAAAAAGCAAGAGCAATTATCAATCTTGAATCTGCTAATATCTTAAACCTATTCACGTCTGCCGAGATCTTCGGCATATTACGACCACATTCGTAACATATCCAAACCCCTTTTCCCTTCTAGACCGGAGAAGCTTCATTCTCACGCATCGTACGATGTAACAGAATCACCTGATGGGCCGTGAGCCACGACCACAACAGTCCACCATGATCCAACACCTCACGCTGAGCAATCACAATCATCATTGCAGCTGCAACCAACTCACTCTGTTGTATCGTATAAATCGCCGATGCCGCCCATGAGTGCCGCCCCCGCAATAATAACCTAATGCCTCGCATCCTTCGCTGGACCATGAGCAGGCCGCAGATCCTGTTCCTTTCATGCATTGGCTTCGCAGTCGCACTCACTGCTATGCTCTACGGAAACATAATTAAACCCTCGACTGTAACTTCTGTTTTCTCAAAGACCATGTCCACACGTCCCGTCGTCGTCGTCGGCTCCGGCCTCGCTGGTTTATCAGCATCGTATGAGGCTCTTCAGCGCGGGGCTCCATCGGTTCATCTCCTTGATCGCGCCCCTAAGCCTGGCGGTAACAGCATCAAGGCTTCATCTGGTATTAATGGTGCGGGCACCAAGTACCAGCGCGCTGCTGGCGTGGAGAGCGATACACTTTTCTACAGCGACTCTGTCAGATCGGCTGGGTCACGGTTCCATCTCACACAACCTCCTGTTGATCGCGAGGCTCTCATCACAAAACTCACTACCGAGTCAGCAGCCGCAGTCAACTGGCTTGTTGATGAGATCGGCGTAGATCTCAGCGTCGTGGCACCCCTTGGCGGCCACAGCGTTGCTCGCACTCACCGCGGCGCTGGAAAGACACCGCCCGGAGCCGCCATCATTATCGCTTTGCTCAACAAACTCAAGGAGAATGGGGAGTTCTCTATTACCAACCTTGCCGAGGTCAAGGCACTGCTTAAGGAGGGAAACACCGTCAAGGGTGTCGAGTACGAATTTGAAGGGAAGAAGCATAGCCTTGAGGGATCAGTCTTGTTCGCCAGTGGTGGTTTCGCTGGAGATGCCACAGGTCTTCTGGCGCGCTATCGCCCTGACCTCAAGGGTATCCCTTCGACGAACGAGGAGAGGCCGGGGTCTCACGATATTCTCACCGCTGTGGGAGCTGAGCTATTAGATATGGACAGCGTGCAAATTCATCCAACAGGCTTCGTTGATCCTGCAGCGCCCAACTCCATGCTCAAGTTTCTCGCGGCTGAGATGCTCCGTGGTGAAGGCGGTATCCTTCTTTCACCTGAGGGCTCTCGCTTCGTTAACGAGATGGATACTCGTGAGCATGTCAGCAACACGATAATGAAGCTACCAACTGCCACGGATGGCGACGGTGTCATCAAGCAATGGGATATTACTATTCTTCTTGACCCTGGTGCCTCTGCTGCATCGGCTAACCACATTGGCTTCTATGAATGGAAGGGCCTTCTCAAGAAGGTCAAGGTGCGCGATCTCAAGCCCGCTCAGATCGCTGCTGTGGATAAATATGCCAAGGCTGTCGCTGAGGGCACAGACGATGAGTTCGGCCGTAAGCAGAGGGGACGATGGGCACTCAAGACCGGAGAGCAGAATCGTGATGAGGATATTTATATTGGCCGAGTAACGCCCATTACACATTTCACCATGGGAGGAGTCGCCATTGATGAGAAGGCCCGTGTATTGACGAAGAGCGAGGGCAAGCTTGTGCCTATCCCTGGCCTTTTTGCTGCTGGTGAGATTACAGGAGGTATTCATGGAGATAATCGCCTGGGAGGATCTTCTCTACTGGAATGTGTTGTGTATGGAAGGACGGCTGGTGCTGAGGTTGTTGGCTCGGCTCAGTGAGATAGATGACCACTGCTTTCCCTGCTTATTCGACTCACAAATGTGAGGTGCGATTACATCTGAAGCTTAGCATAAGATAATGAAGTTGTTTTTCGTGTTAGAGCAATCCTAACGTGAATACTCACATTATGAACCGCGATATTGTGTATTTTCAGCATCTCGAGACTTGAAATCATCCAATGAGAGCCTAGAATTGGCTCAATTGTAGAACACTGACCTATCATATGCCCTGCCGGGATTGTATGCAGGTAGTTGTCCACCAACAATGTCCCAACAGTCCTCACCGTACCAATTCCCATCGTCACTATATCGTATTACTGAACAGATTCTTAACTGAAAAGACACCATAGGCATGTGTGACGGCCAGGAAGAGCACTAAACTCTTGTTTGGGACAAGAACGATGAAGCTGTTGAGGTAGCACAGCAGCAGATGCGATTGAAGACCTTCTGTCGCAAAGTTGAAGGGTTCGTCCAACAGAAGTTTGGCAGGCCAGCAACACTCATCTCACCACTGATTATTGGAGGTTTCAATGTTCTTTACCGGGTACGAGTGGAGGATATGTCCCCAGATGTTATGGTACGACTGCCATGCCCGAGCCTCGTTCAGTTTCCTGTCGAGAAGACGATGTATGAGGCGGCCACTGCTTCTTTTCTAGTGGGGCAGACTCAATTACCAGTTCCAGGTCCTTTATTCTTTGGAAAGTACTCAGAATTAGGGTCCTTCATCATCATGGAGCATTGGGAGAATAGTGGGAGCATATCAGTGATCTCTGGAAGACACAGATTGACTTGTTGAGTGATGATGAGAGAGCTGCCATGGAGCCCTTTGTGCAGAGGAAGATGGCTGAGGGCAAGAAAAGGCGTATCGTCGAATGGGATGAGACTGAGGCACAGAGGCGTTTTTCTGAGCTCCTTTTCAACTAGTTGACAGACACTACAAGTCAGGAGAGCTCACTGCTGGTAAAGGGACCATCCTCCAGGTGCCAAGATTAGGACTTATGGTTGGGTTGAGACAATAAAGGCATACCAAGTTCACATTTTAATATTTTCTAAGCTTTTCCAGGGCTTAGTCTAGGGTTTTCATCCTGAGTATCTTGCCCTGGGCATTCGACTTGACAGTGAATTTAATAGGACTCGAGAGTGGAAACAGACGGGAACAAAGTCAGCGATTTTTCACAATACGAAAGGTTCCCACAAATAGCCTCCATTTACTACATCACAGATCAGCTGTTGCATGCTTCATTTAAGAAACTCTTCGTCGTAGCCACGGCATTTAAATACAAAGATCCATTGCATTCCATCAATCCAGCTTCAGAGGATTCGCCTTGAAGAACTCCTCGGGAGTAACAAGCTCCCCTCTCGCCCTCTCAGCAGCCCAAGCAACTGACTTCTCTCCGTCAGCACCATAGTATCCAAACTCCTGGCCAGCTTTAAAGGCTTGCACGTAGACATCCTTCAGGATGGGTAGCTTCTCAGCAAATTCTTCAGAGGAGATTTGCTTGTAAGTGATCTCCTTTCCGGTAGCCATGCTCTCAATGGCGACAAGCTCCTCTAGGCTGTAAAACCCAGCAGCTGCGTCAAAGCCTACGCCTTGATACTTCTCAGGCTCGGCCAGAATTGCGCCGACGAAACTGCCGCAATTACTACCGTTGTCGATCCATGGGATGCGAGTCTCTGGGGTGAATGGGAGAGAGACAGCCCACTTGCCATTCTCATCCTTCTGAGGAGCCCAGAGAGGAACTTGGATGATATTCTCGAGGAAAAATCCAAGACGGACAAAGGCGCTCTTGACGGGAAGTGTACGAATGTACTTCTCGCCCTCAGCCTTCGCATCGAAGGGATGATTGGCCGTGTACTTCCCACCAGAGACGTCTGTAGTGCTGGGAAGACTGCTAAAGATGATGTACTCAATGCCAGCTTCAACAGCTGCATCAGTCGTCTTCTTGATAACCTCGAACTCAGGCTTTAAATCGGTAGCAGTCCAAGCAGGAGTTGTCATGAAGAAGAGAGTGTGTGCTCCTTTCAGGGCAGCCTTGATAGAGGTAGGGTCGGCTAAATCACCCTGTACCACTTCAACACCCCGCTCTTTGAGCTTTTTGGAGTTCCCAGAGTTGACATCGCGGGTGATGGCGCGGATCTTGTATTGCTTTGGCAGCTCTGGATCGTTGAGGACGAAGTTTATGACAGCGCCGCCTTGTTTGCCAGTGGCGCCGATGACAGCTAGAGTCTTGGACATTTCGATGTTTTGGTACTTGAAGTTTAATTATGGTGAGTGCATAAGCAGTGAGATTGAAAGTGATTGTGGTGATGGAGTCTAAGCTGGCGCTTCAGCCGTCTTATATCTTGCCAACCCCTGAGATGCTGATCAATTGCACCACATTAAGCCAAAGTCCGC
Source organism: Fusarium agapanthi (assembly GCA_001654545.1). Lineage (NCBI taxonomy): Eukaryota > Fungi > Ascomycota > Sordariomycetes > Hypocreales > Nectriaceae > Fusarium > Fusarium agapanthi. Next base: position 12,066 of record LTDI01000125.1, on the reverse strand, counting down.
GTATTATCCTCCGAAATTAAATCCTACAGAGTAAGCCTCCGGTCTTTGCCAAGTTTTCCGTTGGCAAAGACACGAAAACAAGGGACCTCTGAAGATCTACAGGGCTTAGCGCACTTTTCCAGTGACTAATCTCACTCCAACAGCGTTGATCAACGTTACTTGATGTCACTTCTGCGCCAATGAATTCCTCCGAAGAGCACTAAGCAATGCGGCTTCGCTGGAAAGATGCTCCGAGTCAATTAATCAGCCTCGAAGACCAAGGGAGACTCCAAATCAGGGGGCGAAAATAAGGTGATTAGAAAATTTGTTTTAAGTCAGGTAACCTAAAGCATTCTAAAGTTTTATAATTATATTATACATAACTAACATAAATTATCCTAAAGTTAGAAACACTTTTACTACTCAAGATAAGGCAAATGGTTCAGCATGTATCTCAAGTCACCGACTTTTATCTAGGTAATTCAAGCATGTCTGCATTCGTGGTTGAGCAATATTTCTCACCAAAAACCAACATGAGTATTCGGGTAGTTGAATGCTCAATCAAACTTTTCTTTCCCAAAAATCCCATCATGAATCCTGAATATGTCTTCCGAGCTCAGCAAAGTCCCCAACATCCTCACCCGTAAGATCCCAGTCCGGGTTATTATACATAGAATAGCAATGCTTATAAAAGTCATCATGCGGGATATCTCCCATCATCATCTCCTGCTGTGAACCCCCCTCTACGACTTCAGGCATAGGAACCCAGAGGTTAGAGAAGTTGTCCCATAGGTCTGTGTCGAGAGGCATAAAATCTTCTGGCGATGTTTGGCTTTGGTCTCCTGGGATGAGCTCGCCTCGGTGAAGGTCACCGAAACCAGAGGGTGTTGCGCCGTTGGTTTGTGTGACACCGTTGGTGGTTTGGCCTTCGCCCGGTGGTCCCTGGGGAGATACGTTGACCACTTGTAGTGACTCAATCTTTTGTGCCATTACTTTCCATAATCTTTTGACCTCTTGCAATCTCTCGCGAGCATATGTGTTTCCATGGTCAGCAAGGTGCTGTATTTCTTCCATTGCCTGCGTCAAGCCGGGCTTGGGGTTGATTTTCATGCTCTCTTCACAGACTGAATCCAGGATCGCAGCGAGAATCATAATGAACGCAGCTGAGAAGGAGGCTTCGAAGTCGTAAAAGCCAAAGATTGCTTAAGTCGTGTTAGCAAAACAACAATAAGAGTCCAAGGTCAGCTTACCGATCATGTTGCGTTTTCTAAGCGTGGCGACAACCTTGAGCTGTCGCCTTGCAGCCTCAGCGCAAGTCCTCGATAGTCTTCCGAGAGGTGAACCATGTAGCTGTTCTCCTGTGAGACCATTCCCACTGAGAATTAGTTTCGCGGCATGTAGCATGAGCGGTCGAATCGTAAGAATGGTGGCCTATCTAATGTCAGTCCAGTTATTCTTTCTCTCGACTAACTTGCTTACCTGGAAGAGCATCAGATGTAACGAAGCAGTCGTTCTCAAAGACTGGTCTCGACCCAAGTTGTACACATCTGTGACTGCATCTGAAGGGATTTCTTGGGAGATCTGGTATAAGGATTTGACGATATCTTGGACGTGAGGAATAAAGGTAGATTCTGACTCGTCCTCAGGATTATAGAGCACTGATAAAGTGTCAGTTACAATGCAATAAATTTTTATAGACCCATGTAGACCTACCAGCCAAGATACGACCCGTGACTCGGGCGATCCTGATGTTTGTGCACATGGGGCCAACAGGTGGGAAGCCAGGTGAATCAGTGGGAAGAGGGATGTTGATTGCCTCATCACCGATGCTTGGAGGGTTGCCTGTCGCTGCAGCCAGACGTCTAATTGCACACATTCATTAGCCATCATTCCGGAAGTCCATGTTTCTATTCCCTTACCGTTCTTGCATGTAAATAGTCCACCACAGACGGTTCATATGAACTCTCTCAGACTGCATCAAGTGCCTTGTTCCACATACTCTGTGATATTTCTGTGAAATCGCCAAGCGCATGGCGGTGCTAATCTACGGGCAAAGTCAGCCATTGTTCCAGAATTAGCCATGAGACAACTTACATAGAGATATGCCTCTTCCTTACGATTCATGTTGCCGAGATAGATGGCAAAGAGAGCAAAAATCTCAATACCAAGTTTCCCATTGAAACGTAAGTCTGACAATGTCGGAACGTTTCTATGGGCATACTCGAAGAGTCTGACCCCAGAAAAGTCGTCATTACCCTCGGGGTTGGCGTCGAACAATGTTCCAATAGCAATCATAAGAATCATCTCGAGAACCCACAGAGACTCCATCTGAGCGGGATCATCACGGTTCTGGTAGAAGGCCCACATTTTATCAGAAAACTCACGAGCATCAATATGATGCTGTGACTGGCCGATATAGAACAGAGCTGTATCTAACAAGCGTTGAGCCTCGTCTCTTGGGGGCAACTTTGGAAAGTCACTGCTGGAGAGACGCCATGGATGGCTGATAACTTCGTGACGCAAGTTCGCTTCAGGACTGATCCAAGGTTTTGAAGTTGGCTCTGACTCGGGACGAGATGAGCCGAGTAAGTCTTGGACTCGGGAGCCAAAGGTATGACTAGAGCTGAGGGAAGAACCAGCAAGAATAGCTGAAGTATAAGCATGTGGTCATAGGGCTTGGAGAGAAGTTGACTTACTTGCAGCTGGTGATGCCTGAGTGCCATCATAAGGAGGATATTTATGTTGAGCTAGAGGTGCGGAGAAACTTGTGGAAGGGCGGATGAAGCTTGAGGATCTTGATCTAACATGCAGAGGGTCTTGAGGGGAGGAGTGAGATGTTTGTGGGTTAGAATTGGAGTCTCTCCTTTGGCCGTTCTGTGTAGCAGAAACTGGGGGTTCTAAGACTTATTAGTATAGGTCGAAAGATACCAGAAGAAGAGTAGAGCACACCAGATGCCCTAGGAGGTAGAGTTGCAGGCAGTCCGTCGTAGCCATCTCTTTCATATCTAGCTAACTTGCTCTCAAGTTCCTCGATACGGCTAACAGGTGACAAACATCAGCTGTAAGTCCTAATTGGGTTACGAAAGAGCTTACTTGGCCATATACATGCGCTTGTGTCCATGCTCAGGAACCCTGCAGTCTAGCCCACGCTTGGTGCAGTACTGACAAGGAGTAGTCCCCGAACACCGAACCTTTTTCTTCCTACATGTAAGACACCTACGAGGCTGTAAGTCACCAAAGCAAAACGAAATAGTGGAGAACACGATATCGACATACGCCAATGATGCTTTGCGTGCATCTTTTCCCCCATCGGAGGGCGCCGGACGCTTCCGAGCCATCGAGGCAGTCGAGTCGTCGGCCACGGGGGTCATTGAGAGGTTCTAGAAACGAGATGATCTGACTCTAGAGATAAGAAGCTTATGGAAGACTTGACCGAGAGTCTGGGACTGAATGGGCTGAAAGTCCGAAGACGCGGGGACTTGAGCGTTATTATTCTCTCGGGATGGTTCCGGACTTTGAGTGTAAAACTTCTCCACACGATGATCCGATCACGTGAGGGACCAAACCCCCATAATCCTTATGGAGACGGGCCAGCTTCCGGCTTGAGATGATAATCGTGGTCCACTACAAAAGTCCAGTGGAAAAGATAAGCTGGGGGATTTGAGTGGGAGCACGGCTTCGAGGCCGATGGATCAAGCCACCGGAAAACACCCTCTGTGAAGTTTTCCGGGGAACCCTTATGAGTCTGATGTAGTAACTACCTATCGATACGAGAACTTAACACAGAATCTTGTGAAAAGATTAGGTTCAGTTTTGATGTATGCAGTGTCTAAATAATCCGGCCCATCGCTGTGGCCAATATGGTCAAGTAAGGTGGTCTAAGTCGTGAGTCAATGGTCTTCGAGAACGTTGGATGAGGCAATGCTGGGATCCGGCATCGGAGGTTATGACCGAGGCATCGGAGGTGCTTCCGATATGACGAAATACCTCATCAGCTTTATCTGCTGAACTGTTATGTTATCAGATTCATTTCAATTTAGATATTATCAGATAAGGCGCACGGTGTAGACTTTGAGATAAGATATATACCAGGATAGGACTATATGCGAAAATGTTAAAATCAATAACTGCCGCCGAATCGCTACATATTAGACTAATACTATACAAATCCCAAAGGTATCCAAACTCATCAGACGTAAATATTTTTTAAAAAATCACATATCCAACCTCTTTTACATCCTTGGTTCACGAGGCTGTTGCATCATTGACGCTGCCATCTTCAGCCTGTTCCTCGCCTCGGACAATAGCTCCCAACGCGTGTTCGTCAGCGCATCGTCAACAACACTCAGTAGACCAATGATCTTATTCCTGTTTCCCACAACGCCAGCTTGATTTTGGTGCAAGTGAAAAGCTTTGATGGAGTCGATAGTGGGCGGGATCATGATTTGGAGATACGTCCGAAGATCCTCATGGCGATCACGCTTCAACGCCTCGTAGTCCATGTTCGATGACATGGGCGTCTGTTCTGGATGAGATGCTTGAGGAGTGTTGATAGTACCTTGAGCGGAGGATGAATGAACACTGGCCTCGGTGGCCATCGTCGGTATACCATAGCTGCTGGAGGGATATTGTAGATGATCTGGGAACCGCTCGATATTTCCATCTTGCACATATCCATATGCCCATAATACCAGAGAAGCATAGTACAATGCCCAGGGCCTGACTAGCAGCTTATCGCCCCCAGCATCGTACTTGGGATAAGTGGAAGGGGAAATTGCAGTTGCCATACCACTAGCATCCTTCGTCACGCCTCTCCTGGGCGCTTCCTGAAGAAGAATCAACCGAATAAGCTGGAGCGCGTGATACACTCCACCAATAGCTCCAGGCGATGCGACCCATTCCTTGATCTTAGCCTCAGTTCGTCTCCAGTCCACAGAAGACACAGTGCGTCCAAGGATCTGAGGAACACCTGCAAAGATACAAAGCTCTGGCATACTGATGTAAACAGTAATGTGGCCAAGATGATAAAGGACTGTGCCAAGTGTCTCCATGGCATCGCCATCATCACTTCCACCTCTGCTGCTCAAGCCCAGCCTCTGCCAATCAAAAGCAGCGTGCTTGACATGAGCAACACCATCATCGTAGTCCTTCTTCCACCAGTCAAATGCCCTTAGAAGCTTTGGACGCCATCGCTCTTGAACGACAGGTGTGGTGTCGGTCCCGAGCGTTGAGCGATCCAAATCTCTTTGATGCATCTGCCACGTCACTGATAAAAGTGCTGCGAGAAGTGCAATTCTTCCAAACGGGCTTGTTCTCACTCTTTGGCCGTTAAGCGTACGTTGTAGTCCGTCGAGGAATGTGATAGGTGTAACGCCGTTTGCGTGAAGACTTGACTCAACGCAGCCGATTTCCGACGGTGAGTCTGAAGACCATAGAGTATTGTCGCAAGGAAGAGGAAGCTTGATCTCATGGATCACCAGCGTCGGTGTATGTCCAAAGAGAGCGGCATGTGTAGCATCAATGATAAACGCAGCAAGGGCGGCTCGACGCGTAGCTTCTTGAGCAATCCAATGATCCCACCACTTTTCAGGTGAAGAATTAAACCCTGGTTTGTTTGGTCCAGGGAATAGTCTCGAATGTCCTATCTTAGGACTTCCCATCGGAGTTGGAACCCGAGAGGCATATGAAGATTGCTTTCCGGTTAGGGCGCTTCCTCTACGCATCAGTGATAACGTCGTAGGAAAGTAAATGTGGGCACGCTCATGAAGAACTCGAGTTGCGTTCATCTTCTCGTACACCTCCAGAAGCAAGAGTGTTTGGATGACCCAGAGTTTTGCAGGTGGGTGAGAGTCTGCATGCATGAAGACCTGCCAACGGAGGTTCCAGGAGACAAACGTAGTGAACTTTGAAATTTTGTCCACGGAATCTTCAGATGCTCCCTTTTTGTCCAGCATCGAGGCTCCCATGATAAGAACAGCCAGCAATAAGAAGTCATTGGCAGTTTCTGGGATGAATGTTGGGCGATGAAGGATGGGTAGTTGGTCGTGGAAGTTGTCCCAGTATGAGTTGAGATAACGTTCAACGTTGACGTGGCTGAGAACATGGTTTTCAGCATCAGTGTCGCTACCAAAAATCTCATCCTTGATATCTGCAGCGGATCTGCTTCCATGTAGACTGATCTCATTAAATCGCTGCATCATATAATGAAGCAGCGACTGCCTCTTGTGCTCTGAAGGACCAGTTTTTCCAAATTGTGATACATCGACCATCGGTGTAGCCATCGCCATTGGTTCAGACTGGAACCACAGGCTGTTGATAGGTTCGACATAAGAACCGCCCATCAAGCCTGGTTGAGCCGTGTAATCCGTACATAGCTGACCAAAATTGTTAGAGTATCCTGCATTGCCGAAGTTTCCTGGTATGAAATTGTTGTAGTTGGTGCCTAGCCCTTGACCAGTGAAGAGCCAGGTCGTGAATTCATCTGTGCTGGATGGCGAAAGTCCGAAATGCTGCTCGTCCATGATTTGTTCATTAGACGTTGATAATCCATTAGGTATGGCATAAGATTGTGTACGAGCGCGTTCCGGGCGAGTAGTCAGTTCAGGGCTTGCCAGAGGCATGGACATGTCAGCAGGAGGCATCTGATCGATCCGGAACGACGGTAAAGTGCTTATGGCCTGCTTTTCTGGCGAGGATTCACGACTTTCGGGTTGTCGTTGATCAGCATAGTAGCCACTTGTGCTTTCTAGGTCATTTCGCTGGCCAGAGTCTTGTCGGGATAGTCCTCCATCAACCCCGAATTGTTTCGAGTTGTTGGGGTCAATTGCCGATGCATCCGTGGACATTCGAGTCGTGGAAGCTTGCCGTTCTTTTGCTGGTGTCTCTCTCGCTTCATCTTGGGTATCACTCCACGCTGAACCATCTTCACTGAACGAGTACCTCTCACTCCGCTGCCCCGGTAATTTAGAAAACTCCTTCTGAGGCCTCTGAGAAAGGCGTCCATTTCCGTACTGTTGCACCTGTCTCTCATGTCTCAGTTTATGACGTGCATAGAGATCTTTCCTAACGAAAGTAAATGAGCAATCCGGATAATCACAGTAGTAGATCTCTTTGGGAGAGTCTAACGGCGTCAGTGGGGGATAATTGATCCTATTGGATGATACTTACGATTGAGTTGATGCCGCTGAAGATGCTCGGCTCGGGAATATGTCCTCCCGCAACCTTCGTGGGTGCATTGGAACTCTTTGCACGAAGCCTTGCGGCGTTTCTGGCGCGGGGGTGATGAAGCCATCGCGGCTCGTGACCTGGCGTCGTGCCTCGGCTAGAAGTGGTTCTGATGATTCAGCACGTCTTTGAATGACACTTAAAGACTGCAAGAACGCCTACGCGTCGCTATATCGGTCACGGCCGACAGACTCACGATTGAAGCGGTATACAAACCAAAGCCTTCAGGCCAAATTACCCTCCCAAATTCGAGATTATGGGGGTGAATGTGACCACGCCTCCTTCTTGCCTAGTCACCTGACTGACCAACTCATTCTCGGCTCATTACCATTTGCCATCCCCGCGATTCCCCCGCCCCAGATCAACCGAATGCGGGGGCAGGGGGGTGATATAGGGTAAGCTCTCTTTTTTCTTCCATCTCTGGAGTTTGGGGTGATGCATGCAGGAAGGGTTTAAAGGGATCGGAAAAGTGCGTGAGTGGTAAGTGGCTTGTTATTGTGACGGTGGTTGCGCGGCTAGTGTGGTTCGTTGCTGAAGAATTCCCTGCATTGGAGTTCATGCATGTGAGAGGAGGAACAATTCATCGCGTCAAGCCTTAAATTCCGGCTACAGTATGTACGTAATAGGTCATGTTAATTAACAGGACTACCTAGTCCTGGAAGTCTGAAGATTGTGTGCACGTCTCAAATTAAATCCGATCATATAGCCAAAGATCTGCAATAAATGATCGTTGTATCTGTAGTGAGTTTCTGACTGATCTCTGGGTGATGCGAGACATTGGGGCCTAACCCCTGTCAGTGTCTGAGATTTCACTCCAGTATGTACGGAGTACTGGGCTGCGAGATTATCGGTGAAGATGAGATCTACAGTACATTCCCTCTCTAGTTTGGTTATCTCTACACGGTAGCATCGCGCGCATCACAAATACCTTCCGGATTGTCAAAAACCTCCGATGCATGGCATGCTACGGGTTTCTAATCTCACCTTGTGCACTGCGACCGGCACAGCCGTCCAATTTGTCCAAACCCCTGCCTATATCCTGAGTGCATAATCCACACCACAAGGGTTCAAGACACGATACACACAGGCTCACTGTAGAATGTCATTCCGCAATTCCGCCCGTAGTTATTTTGTCGTACCAAGTCATATCATGATTGATAACCTTAAATAGGTCAATTGAGGCTTGATCTATGGAACTAAACTGGCCAGTGAGAGCAGAGAAGAGAAGCGCCAAAAGAATAACCTTCTGTCACTATCATGAAAATGCAACTTTGAGCTTAGCCCGACAAAAATTAAAACTGGAGTGGCGTTTCCCTGCAGCCACTGATCGCGCAAATGCACGTGGCCTCTCCCTTGCAAAAGTCAATAAGCGACGTCGATTCGATGGACGGGCATTCCCAGTCGATCGAGACTTTGTTTCATGTTTATCGACCCATCAGACGCTTCTTCTCCTCCTCCTCCTCTTCTTCTGTTCGGTGCGGAATTGAATCGAGTCACATGAGGTCAAAAGAGGCTTCAGCCGTGGCATGATTCTGACGCGTAGCTCCCGAGAATTCGCGTTGCAGACAATAGTCTGTGTCTTTCTCGAGGGAGGGAAATTTGCGCATTTCGCTTTGACCGTGAGTTATTACTCAATGCTTAGAAAGACCAGGATGGGATGTCAGGGCCTCTGAATCATATTTCCTTTGAGATATGTTTATCCGTGGAACAGCAATGACCTTCGACTCTCCACAAACAATGTAATGCCATCATGACAGAAGAGGAAAAGGGTTTGGCAAATCTGAGGTTCCCAATGATGATCAGTGCTCGCTTCGGTCGTACATAGTAAGGGGAGTTCCAGGGCCAGGGCCAGGGGTCTTGGCTTGGTACGCGGATTCCGACGATCTATCAGCGATTGATTGATCTGTAAATGCTTAGTGCGCTCGAGTCAACACACGGACGGCTCATTCGCAAAAGTAAGCAAGCACGGCACGACGGGACACAAAGCGCATTGTCGAACTGATGCAAGCTTCAACTGCCGGTCGACTACCTATTCACACTGTTAGATGCTGCGTAGTTGCGGGCGCGCAATGATCTCCGCACGGCAGAGAGAGACCAGAGAGGCTACTGATTCTAGCTCTCAGTTGGGCACCAACCCTGGAATTCTTGACTAATTCAGGTCAGGCCAGGTACGAGGAAGAAACTCTGACACGGACTCGGTTGCAGGTGGCGTTGCAAGAGTTTATAGCGACACAGAGCCAAGCCTGTCAAAGACTGCTGAAGCCTATGTACAGTGAGTAAAAAAACAGGTGGTGGAGATTTTCTCGGGGCTGCTAGTGAATTGTTTGCCCAAATTGGGACTTGACATCCGTTCCTCGGCTCTCACATCAGCTTAATTTTAGTCTTGGTAGCTTGGGTCTCGGGCCCTTGGGCCTCTTAGCGGTAGTTCCGTCTGTCTGTCTGTGGGTTGTTCTACATAGGTCTTAGCCAGCGGGCATGGTTCCACAGAGACAAATCTGTTCATCTGCATGTCTCTCAGTCTCTCTTCTCAAACACGCGCGACAGAAACTAATGCCAGGGGTTTCGAGGCGAGGTCTCTTGCCCCCTTCCGGAGGCGCTCCCCGTTCTGTTGAACCCCCCGGAGAGGCTCCAAACCGAGGCATGCCCGCTGATCCCGCGAATAGCATGGCTGCCCAAGTTCGCAGATCGTATGGACTGCGCTACGAGATGAGAGTTGAGTTGAGCGACGGTGGATTTGGTGACACGCCGTACAACTTATAAGGGCCGTAGGACAGAATTGGCCTGGTCCCGGCAACTTGGGTTCTGTAGGTCCCGGCCCCTCGGTTTGTCATTAGTAGATTTGTATGTACGGATACGTATGTGTATATATCTGCGACGAACTCCTTGCGGCCCGCATCTGCCGGGTCCTGGATCCTTTCGTTTATCGTCAATCATTCTTGCTTTTCCCATTGTGATTCCTTTCTCCTTTTTCCTTTCCCCTTTATTTCCGTATGATTTGAAGTGAAGCAGGATAGAGCCTGGCTTCATCGACCGTCATGTCTGTCCCCAACAGAGGCCCTGAGCTTCAGGCTGTATGCTATACTCTTGCCGTTTCTTCGGTGATAACAGTCGCACTACGTATCTATGTTCGCCTGCGCTTGGTCAAAAACTTTGGATTGGATGACTGGTTCATATGCAGTGCTCTTGTAAGTCGCTCGCTCACCTCAACGACACCCCAAACATGAAATCACGACGACAGATCAATTGGTCAGACGATTCATACTCCGTAATTGATACAGTAAACCTGTACACTTTAATGACAACATATACTGACTGCATGGCTGCATAGATCACATTTCTCCTATTCGTCATGTCGGCCCTCCTTGGTGTGAAGCACGGCACAGGTCGACACAGAGACGACCTCGACCCTCATGACTTTCAGCAAGCAATGAAATGGTGGTGGTGGTGCTACTTATGGTTAGACACCTCCAACTGGGCCTTGTTCACCAAGCTAACCGTGCATATAGGTACTGCCTCACGATGATATCTTCAAAGATCTCAATTGGCTACCTACTCCTCCGAATCACGACACGAAAACTCGACGTATGGATCCTCTATGGCGTCATGGCCATTACTGTCTGCACCGGAGTCGTCTTCTTCTTCGTCACTCTCTTCCAATGCTCGCCGATCTCGTACTTCTGGAATCAAGATCAAGCTGGAAAATGCGTCAAGCCTGAGGTCATCATGGCCCTCACTTACCTATACAGTGTGTTCAGTGTTATATCAGACTTCACTTGTGCTATTCTACCAATGTTCTTGGTGTTCAAGCTCAACATGGGAAGGAAGACGAAGCTGGCTCTGATTCCTATCATGGCTATGGCCTGCGTGTTGGTATACCCTCATTACTACAAGAGACACGAGCTCACACTTTACAGGGCAAGCGCAGCAGTTGTCGTTCGATTCCCTTTCGTGAAAGATTTCAAGAACCCAGACTTCTTATGTAAGTCGCAACTCCAACTTCCACTCCAAACATGATGATGATGATTCACAACTGACAAACTCAAACAGGGGCAACAATCGACATCGCGATCTGGTCAACAACAGAACAAGGCCTGGCTGTCACAGCCGGGTCTTTGGCAACGCTGCGGCCTTTGCTTCGATTACTCGGCCGCAAGCTTGGCATAACGACATCGGGACGGTCTGAGTTGCGGGACACTGATCAGCCAATGGGCTCTGGGGGGTTCAGGCCTACAAAGGGTACCAACGGCAGCGGCAATAAGCATCGTGATCTTTTTAGCCTCGCCACATTCGCAAGGGAGGACGACCTGGACGGCAACGGGCGAGACGGCCAGGCAGCTTACGCTGGGGAGCACCATTTCCAGAGCAGATCGTCTGCTGAGAAAGGAGTCTCGGCGTGGAGGTCGAGGGACAATGAGAGTGAGGAGGAGTTGACGGGGCAGCTTGGGATTGACAATTCGCGGATCGTCAAGGTGACAACCTTTGAGGTTCGTGAGAATAGGATTTGAAAATCGTACCAGCAAAAGGAACACTAATGACGGCCTTGATATTTATAACGAATAATAATACTACTTGCTTATAGTTTAGAGGAAATATGTTATAGTAAAATGAGGATGAAGGTAAGTTATTTAAGTATTTAGGCTTACCTCGATGCCTTATTATTACTTTCCAACAACTCAATGTACAATAGTGCCAGTGACGTCAAGTCAATCAGATCTGGGTAGCTTATATACTAAAGCTAAGCTACAGTGTAGCTCCAGCTTAACTACTAAGGTAGGTACTTAGGTAAGTAAGGTATAGTACTTACTATATAGAATATATTTATTACTTATAAGCTATACTATAAAAGTCTATAGGGCTTATTAT